>JAJJMA010139015.1:0-10529 GCA_023529015.1 Papaver nudicaule
CTCACTCCTTATGAACAATTCTGCATTGCTGTGATGGTATATATTACCGCCTCAGCTTCATCTTTATGTCTTTATTCTAGATTTCTCTTCTAACCCTACTAATCTCCTGCATTCTATAGGATTTCCAGCGCAATCTAGGTGGTATCACATTGAACGCCCAATTAAAGCAAGAACTGGACAATCTGCGCCAAGCAAAGGCTAAAGTGGATGAAAATCATGCTTCCTTGAAACACCAGTTAGCTGCGGAAAAGAAAGAGAGCTATCGCCAGTGGGTCAATTTCAATCAACAGAAGAAAAAAGTTGACGAACTCCAAGGTTAGCAACTGTTTTCTATCTTTCATGCAATAATTTTTCATTTTGTTTCCCTTTTTCCCAACGCCTAGTCTCTTTCCCTTATAAGGTCGCCGACAACACCCTGATAGCCGACTTCAGCGGGCTGAAACTGAGATTGGTAAGTTGATTAGTGCTAACAACAAACAGCGTAATATGTTAGTCAGTTTGGGCCGGGATGTTAAATGGTACCGCCAAGAGTTGCGTAATGTCACTGATCTTAACGTAAATCTTGATCATCTGCTCAAAGTTTCTGAAGCGGATGTGGCATGGAAAAAGAGTGAGCTGGACAACGCCTCCCGCTTAGCAGAATTGGAACGTAAAGCCAAGGAAAGAATGACTGTGGAGCACATGAAGCTGACTTCCCAACTAAAGGAGAAGGAAGCCACCATTTCTCGTCTATCTTCTACATTAGTTTGCCGTACCGCTGAGAGGGACTCCGCCAAAACTGAGATTCAACATCATAAGGATTTCGCCCAAATTCATGGTAATCGTGCTAGGGAGCTGAATGAAGAAAATACGATACTTAGACAGAAAATCAAACAAGCCGTTGGTCCCTGCTCTGATCAGGAAGTTCTTAGTAAACTTGATGAAATAAGTATTGCTAAAAAGGGTATTCAAGAATATGTTAGCGGTCTAGAAGGTAGCTCTTTAGGATTTTCTTTTTCCATGTAATTTCCAATTTGCCGTTGCCTCAGCGCTAACACTATGCTTTTGTTTTATTTTCAGAGAAGAACAAGCAATTGGAGTCCCAGCTAGAGGAGCAGACCACCACTTTGAAAGAACACAGCGGATGTACCGCCAAGATTGCTGAGTTGGAGGGACAAGTAAAAGATCATCAGGCTTGCGGGGACAAATTGCATACGCTCGAAACTAACTATATGCAATGTACTGGTAAGATTACCAACTTGGAGAATGATGTTAAAGCTCTCCAGGATTACAAGATGAAGTTTGATGATGAAGCGTCCAAGTCTGCTAAGCTTCAACGTATGCAAGATACCCTAAAATCTGAGCTGAACCTTACCAAGAAGTCTGTTCAAACCTTAGAAGAGGAACGTGCTTCTGATGTTAGAATGGCCGGTTTCTATGCTGTACAGATGTACTTGGCACAGTTCTGCCCTGAACATGATTTGGATATTCCAGATGATTATGCTCCTGGTCGCAATCCACCTGCCATAGAAAATATTCCTGGTGCCGTTGATGATGAAGGTAATGCTGAAAATGCCACAGCGGTTCAGATTCTGAAGATGAAAGTGCTAAAGAAGAAGAAATTGGTGAAGAAGAAGACGCCGAAGGTGATAGAGACTTGCAGCCAAAGAGTCATGATTCTCATCCAGACAGCGGGAAGGACGCTGGTGCTAATGATGGCAACCAGGATTCTTCTAATGGTCCTCATCAAGTCGCCAACGAGTTGTATCAAGATAAGGGTATAATTCCCACTGATGCTGGAAAAGAAGACAATGACGCTTCTGTTAAGGATCCCAATATGGCTGTATATAATCCTTGAAATCTCCCAGAGTACAAGTATTGATTAACGTTTCATCTTTTAGCCATCAAATGTAATTTGAATAGCTAGTTTACTTAGCTTTCTTTGTTTCAATCATGAGATATGTTTATATCTCCACTTTTTTGTGAAAGAACTCTGGTAGACATTTGTCTACCTTTTGCATTCTGTTATATATAATAATTTTTTTTTTGCTTGCTTCCGCCGGTATAATCGAATCCATTTTAGTTTAGTGATGAACTGACAGCATTCATTCTGGCCACATCGCCCCCATTTTCGTTATACATTGTTACTTGTGCCCGTCGGCGATCTATTATAAGTGGTTGGTTAACCATGAGCTGTCCCTACTGGGAGTTCTCCTGGAGTTTTATATTTTTCTGCCATCACTTACAGATCAACAAGTAACGCGTCAGGCATTTTAATGCGCTAGTAGGCAGAACTACTCTTAGTCAGACATCTAAAATTCTTCGATATACACCGGCGTATGACTCTCATGGCAGTTTTGCCTCAATATATGGCTTTTGAGCCTTGTAAATTTCATGGCAATTATGCCTCAGCGGACGGCTATTTAGCCTTGTAGGATTTTTATTTGGCAAATTTGCCTCGGCGTATGGCTATGTAAGCCTTGTAAAATTTTGTTTGGCAAATTTGCCTCAGCGTATGGCTATGTAAGCCTTGTAAAATTTTGTTTGGCAAATTTGCCTCAGCGTATTTGACGCCGTATGTGAAAAGTAATGACGCAATAATTTGTTAACGGGGTTCAGCGCATAAAGCAAACCTACATCCCCGGATCTTATTCACTGCAAATTACAAAAGCTAATAAGACCTCTTGGGTATTATGCCCGCCCAAGACTTCGGATTTTTTCATATATCCTTATGGATAGAATCGTTTGATAAACTTGGCATTCCATGGATGCTCAAGTTCCTTTCCATGCTCATCAACTAACACATAAGCTCCACTACCCGCTACACGTTTAACGACATAAGGGCCTTCCCAATTAGGTTCCAGCTTCTTACATCCTTTCTTCTTTTGATACGACGGTATCTCTCTTAACACAAGGTCGCCAGGTTGGTAATCTCTTTTCACTACACGTTTGTTGTACTCCCTGGCTAGACGGCGGTGGTAATTCTCCATATGAGTCAAAGCAATAAGCCGCTGTTCCTCCAAGTCATCTAGTTTTGCCAAGATTAAGTCTGTGTTGAGGTTCTTCTCCCAAGCTTCGTGTTTTGTTGTTGGCAACATGACTTCTGATGGAAGTACTGCCTCAGCACCAAATGTAAGTAAAAAGGGAGATGCCCCAGTTGCTTCTCTAATTGTAGTTCTGTAAGACCATAAGACGTTGTGGAGATGCTCACACCATGCTTTCTTGTGTCCCTCAACTCGCTTTTTTAACCCCATTCATATTGTTTTGTTGGTGGCCTCCGCCTGCCCGTTGCTTTGAGGATAGATAGGAGTGGATTTTCCCAGTTTAACGCCATATGTTGCCAACAGGTTTTCAATGTTTTCGCCCACCAATTCTTTCCCATTGTCAGTGCAAATTTCCGCTGGGACACCAAAACGACATAATATATTTTCCCATATAAATGTAAATACTTCTTTTCCTGTTCTTTGTCTGAGCGCCTTAGCTTCGCACCATTTGGTAAAATAATCTGTTGCCACAATAATATATTTGCGCTGTCCCGACCCTGGTGTCAGCGGTCCAATGATGTCAATCCCCCATTTGGCAAAGGGCCAAGGGCTTAATACTGAATTTAACGAGACTGCTGGCGCTTTTATTTTATTTGCATACAACTGACAATTCCTACACCGCTTAGCATATTCAGCAGAATCACCATTCCTCCAAGGCCAATACCCTTGCATCTTTACATTTAGAGCCAGCGCTCTCTGCCCGCTGTGATTTCCGCAATCTCCTTCATGAATTTCTTTCAACAGCTTCTTTCCTTCCTCTCTTGATACACATCGTAGTAGTGGCCCAGCAAATGATCTTCTGTATAAGACGCCGTCTCTTAATTCATAATTTCTTGACCTGCTGATAACTTTGTGAGCTAACAATTTGTTTCCAGGAGTGGTGAGATGTTCCAAGTAATATCTGATAGGAACTCTCCAGTCTGTTTCTGCTGACTCTTCACTGCCTACTGCCAGAACTTCCTGCTGCCTTCTTCCCTCTATTGATGACATCTTCAGCCTTTCAATTGCTATCGCCGGTACCTCTGGATCTGCCATCATTGAAGAGATAAATGCCAGTGCATCGGCATGTCTGTTGTCATATCTGCATATATGCCTAAATTCCAGACCAGTGATCTTGTTAGCGTATTCTCTAGCCAACTGCAAATATTGCTTTAGTGAGCTATCATGTGCTTCATATCTGCCTAAGATCTGTCGAATGACAAGCTGAGAATCACTAGTCAAACGAATATTGCTGATGTCCATTTCGATTATGAGCCTCATAGAATGTATCACCGCTTCATATTCTGCCTCATTGTTTGTAGCTGGGAACTCTAATCTGAATGAGTGGACTATTCTTGAACCTTTTGGTGAAATAAAAACTATGCCAATTCCTTTGCCTTCTTTATTAGCTGAGCCGTCAACATATACTTCCCACTGGCTTGGATCTCTTTTGAGCAAGTCTGGTACTCCTTCGTCTGGGTCTTCCTTCTCCATAAATGGAATATCTTCAGTTTCTTCTTCTTCTTCTTCTATGGGGAAGTCTGCCAAGAAGTCAGCGATAACCTATGACCTTTGCGCTTCCTTATTTCATATTTAACGCCGTACTGATCTATCTGAGCATTCCACTTAGCAATGCGCCCTGCTCTTTGAGAACTATGAAGAATAGCTTTAATGAGAGTTTTGGTGAGCACCGTTATGGGATGAGCATGGAAATATGGACGAAGTCTGCTGGTTGCAAAGACCAGAGCTAGTATTAATTGCTCTATCTTAGTATAATTCTTCTCAGCAGGCTGTAGAGTTCGACTAATATAATAGATTGGTGTCTCTCCTCCTTTTGTCCGCACTAAGACTGCACTGACCGCTGATGAAGTTGCCGCCAAGTAGACTCTCAATTCTTCTCCATGTTCCGGCGGCTGGATGGCTGGCAAGGTAGCTAAGTATTTCTTTATTCCCTGAAAAGCCTCCTCATGGTCCTTTGTCCAGTTGAACTTTTCTCCTTTCTTTAGCATTTGGAAAAATAATTTGCACTTGTCAGAAAACCGAGATATAAATCTGTTAAGAGACGCCAGTACACCATTTAAGCGCATAACATCTTTCAGGGTTACCGGCGAGGGCATTTCCAAAATAGCTTTGACTTTGGCCTGATCTGCCTCTACTCATTTCTTTGTGACAACATATCCTAAAAACTTTCCAGATGTGACGCCGAATATGCACTTTGCTGGGTTGATCTTTAACTTAGTTATTCTCATGTGATCAAAGATGTCTTTCAAGTCTTGTACATGATCCTTCTTTTTCTTGCTCTTGACCAACATGTCATCCACGTATACCTCCATAGTTTTGCCTATCCATTTCTCAAACATATCCTGAGCCATCTTTTGGTATGTAGCGCCAGCATTCTTGAGACCAAATGGCATTCTTGTGTAACAAAATAAACCTTGGGTGGAGAAAAAGGCTGTGTGACGCTGATCTTCTTCGGCCAGCGGTATCTGGTTATATCCAGAATAACCATCCATAAAAGACAGCAACTCATGCCCAGAGGTAGCATCAACGGTTTGGTCTATGCTTGGTAATGGAAAGCTATTTTTAGGACACGCCCTATTCAAGTCGCTGAAGTCAATACAAATTCTTACCCCTTTATTCTTCTTAGGAACCACCACCATATTAGCTATCCATTCTGGATATTGAACTGGTCTAATGATTCCTAACGCTTTCATCTTGTCAATCTCAGCCTCTACCGCCTCCTTGTATGCTGGTGCCAACTTTCTTGGACGCTGTTTGAATGGCCTGATCCTTGAATCTATATCCAACCTGTGGCATGCAGTTTTTGGATCAATACCCGGCATCTCATTCATGCCCCAAGCAAAAACATCCACATACTCTTTTAGTAAAGCTTCTAGCTGCCGAGATTCTTCTTCATTCAATAAGGTACCAATTTTTACTATCTTAGGAGCATCTTCTTCGCCTATGTTGATCTCTCTTGTAGGCTCTACCGCTGTGAAATGCAAATCTGGCTCACCCATAGGCGAAGGTTCTTTTAATTGCTATAAAGGTGCCGCTGAAGGTCCTGCCGCTGAATCGCCCTCCTTCACAGAAATAATATATTTGTTAGGGTCAGCGGCTAGTTCAGCTATTTCTTTAGTCTTGGTTGCTTCTTTTGTCTGCTTCCTTTTCTCATTCAACCTGGTCTTTCGAGCTTCACGCATCTTTACGTCTACTTCGTTGCATGCCTTTGCTGTAGATGAGTCGCCAATGTATTCAGCTACCCCTTCTGGAGTTGGAAATCGCAACCGCTGATGATAAGTTGAAGGTACTCCCTTGATGCTGTGTAACCATGGTCTGCCAAGGATTGCTGCATACGGCGAGTCTACCTCCACAACATAGAATGTAGTATCCATGATCAAGGTCTCACATGCAACAACCTTCATCTTCACTTCTCCTTTGGGCTTGGACGCTATCCCATTGAATCCATAGATGCTGTATGAAGAAGGAATTAACGATTCTACTGGCTCTTCTTTAGAATCCATGGCTTGGTACGCTGAGTTGAAGAGAATGTCAACAGAACTTCCTGGATCAACCAGCACTCTTGGAACCTTGAATTTCCCTATTTGGATGGTAAGGACCAATGGATTCAAATGACTTCTTGGCTCAGGTGTCAGTTCTACCGCCGAAAAACTGACTGGCTTTTTCATCCATTCTAGGAGTGGACTGTTCTTGACAGCGACACTAAAGATCTCTTTACCACTACTATCCCTCTTGTGAATTCTTGACATTACATTGTTATGAAATTCGTCTCTACTGATTGTTGAATGCACAATTGAGAAACAATTCATCTCTTTCAAATCACGCTGAACTTCAACTTCAAACACTTCAGGCTTTGGTTGCACTGCTTGGATTGGCTGAACCTCCAACGGTGGCGCTGGGGGTAATTCTAAGAAATCTTGAAATCTTCCCATACGGATAAATCTATGAACTTCTCTTTGAACTCCTGTGCAGTTTTCAGTTGTGTGGCCATGGAATTGATGATATTGACAGTATTGGGTAGTAATAGAAATAGGGTTCACGGGATTTCCTCTGTTAAAAGGATAGCGGATTTCATTCCTTGATGCTGAACTTTCTATCTGCCCAAATGCATCAGTGTATGTGACACGTAATTTTGGTAGCGTGGCGTCTTGGAAATCTGGGTATCCTGGCTTTGTATCGCCGAATCTTCAATTGTCATTATTGAATCTTCTATCACCATTCCCTTGTCGCCGATTATCATATCCTCCTCTGTTGTCGCCGTAATTTCTTCTATCGTTGTTGGCGTATCTGCCTCTATTGTCATATCCTCCCCTATTGTCTTGATCATCTCTTCCAGCATAAGTATCTCTCTTTCCCTGATTCCACTGTTGATTGCCATTCTGCTGATACTGCTGTCGTTCTTGTGGCTACTGATGTGGGACAACTGCCGCTGAAGGTGTTGCTGCTTCTGCTTCTAATTTTTTGTGTTCCTTTCTAATCCATTCCTTTCTTGCTTCTTCTTGTTCTTCCGGCGACAAATTGTTGATAGAGTGAGCATGCTTTGCGCTTTCTTTCTTCTGGCGCTCTTCTTCTTCTCGCATTTCTTCATATCCCAGCCATTCATTCTGTCTTGCCCTTAACTCTCCTATATCTGCCACTGGAGTCCAATATAAAGACTGGAACATCTGATCCGTTGTCTCCATACCGCTAGTAAATGCTCCCATCTTTTCCTTGTCAGATACCGCCGTCCCCACTTCACTACACAATTTTCTCCATCTCATGATGTAACTTCTACACGTTTCCGAAGGCCTCTTCCTGTTGTTAAACAATTTCTCCGCCCCAGGGCGCACTCTCTTGTTTTGAATATAATTTGCAATAAATTTCTCTTCCAACTGCGCGTATTTCTCAATTGACTTTTCTCTCAGACCGCCGAACCAGGCCAAAGCTTCATCTTTAAGAGCAGCAGCAAACGACATGCACATTATTGGCTCTGAGCCAATCCAAGCTGTTAAATCTCTTCTGTAGCTCTGTAAGTGTAATGTGGGATCTCCTGTACCGTCGAAGATTGATGAAAAAGTTGGCATACTAAATCTCTTGGATACATACCTGTACGTGATTTCATCTACAAATGGCGTCTTTTTTGCTTCTGAAATTGCCTTTTTTAGTTTATCGTCTTTTGTCTGACCGGCGGCTTCTTCTATCTTCTTCTCCATACGGCGTAATCTTCTTGAGACGTATTCTTGTATGTCTTCCATCTTGCCCGAGTCAGCGTAACTTTCTTCACCGTGATTAGATTTCCCAGCCCTCTTACTTCCTTCTTCCTTTTTCGCTGTAGATGCTGCCACCTCTGGCCTTGTAGATCTGCTCTTTTGATTTTTGTGTACTGTACGAGTTGAGCGGCTTCTGCTTCGACTTTCCATTAGTTGCCTATGCTGTTCCGCCAATTGTAAGTTGCTCTGAAGGATAATATCCATCTGTCTTTGCATTTGCAACTGCATCTGAGCTTGGTTTATGGTGCTCTGTTCAAAGAACTTCTTTAGCAATTCTTCAGTATTGTTAGCGGATTTTCCTTCCGACACTGTTATTGGCGCCGTTCTTGATGCTCCAACAGCTGTCACCATTCTACTGCTTCCTCCTATCTCTTTTGAAGTATTACCAGCTGCTCTCGAGGGTAACCCATTAGAGTTGAGATTGCCATTTACTACTCTTGATAACCCTTCAACTGCATGATATGTTTCACCGGGAATCGCTGTTTCTTTGATGGTGCCGTCATCTACTGCTTTTCCTTTACTTTGCGCTAGGACTTCTTCTTCCTCATCCTCTTCTGGTATTCCATCCAAATGTGTTATGTCTTGCATCAGAATAGGACCCAAAGCCTCCGTCTGCTGTTGAGGTACCGCTGACTGCGTTGTTGCTGTTTGCTGTGAAAGTACTACTGACTGCATTGTTGCTGTCTGTTGTTGTTCTGGTGTCGGCGCCATTGGCTGTTGTTGCTGACTCACTGGCTGTGGTATTGTTGATTGTTGTTGATGAATCACCTGCTGTGGTGTTGTTGACCGCTGATTTGCATTGCCATTCAAGAAAAAATCATGTGCAAAACCTAACGGTGGTACCGCTGAACTTCTCAAGTTGCGTCGATTAGGAAGGGGAACAGACTCAGCGAGTATGGGAAATTTCGAAGCTTTACTTGTTGACGCTGTACCTCCTTTCCGCTTAGTCGCCATTTTAGTATCCTGTGTAGAAAACAACAAAAGCACTTCCTGACAGTATTAAGCTAGCTTGACTGTTAGCAAATGCCGAATTCGTTAGTGGAGGTGGTTGGGCAGTTTCTGACAAAGTAGGAAACAAACAAAATAGTACAGAACAACAGCAACAACGTTTGCAGAGCATGACCTAGTCTTGTCGGCAGTTGGAAGAAAACCCTAAATTTTGAAAACTCATTGAAACCCTAAAAACACCAAAGTTTGATAACCATACTCATATCAAAGATCAAAATCTGTACGGTATTAACATTTTGTTGATGAATTTTCATAACACTTTAATCCAAGATAACACTATGGCATGTAGAATAAGAGACGTCTGCTAAGAACCGTGTTTAACATAATAATCTATCATCATCCTAGATTCCTAATGACGTAAATGATCTTATCACACAAGCAAGATTTTCAATATATCTAAACAAGAAATCCTTATTACGTGTTCTAACACATCTGAGAATATACTAATGACGTCCAGTACGCCTTAATAGAAAGGTTTTCTCATGGTTTAAAGATTTGACAGCAACAGTATCATAAGTGCTGTTAAAACACTAGCAACATAAGTGTTGTTAAATGGAAGACTTTAATAAATTTACAAGCATATGTATGGTTAGAAACCACCAGCAACATAAGTGCTGTTAAAACATCATTAATCAGACTCAAAACACTCTATAATTCCTAACACAAGAGCTTTTTAAGGTTCAGCCTCCTTAACGACAGTAAACATACTCATAACTACAAATACAGCAGCATAACCTTATGTTTGAAAACCTTATTACCACACGACATAACACAGCAACCTAATAAGCTTACAACCAGAAATTTATCGTTAAAAAACCACCAGCAACACAAGTGCTGCAAAGACGCCATCAATCATGTTAGAAACATTCAATATTTCCTAATCACCAAGGCCTTATAAGGTTCAGCCTTCTTGAACAATAATAAACACACTTATGACTTCCATAAATGGAAAGTCTAAACCTCTATCTAACACAACAGCATAACCAATACTTAAAAACCTCCATATCACACAAAAATAGCTTAAGTTTCATGAAAACAAGAAGAAATTTTTTTGAAAATCACAGGTTCAGACCTCTTCTAGCGCCAAAATGTAGTTGGTAAAATCCCCATAGTGAAGATTTTACCAATACACCCCTATTAAAGACCATAAACAGAATATAACACACATACTTAGAGTAAACATCTTTCCACATATAGATCAGCACTTATGCATGAACAGGAGACAATACCAAAGATAAATAACAAGCAT
>JAJJMA010139020.1:6991-24292 GCA_023529015.1 Papaver nudicaule
TCACGCAATGGGAAAATAAACATGCTTATTGTCTAAGTGGATGACACTGCGATGACCGGTGATGATGAGGAAGAAATGGGGAAGCTGAAATCTTACTTGGCTAAGGAATTTAAAATGAAGGACCTAGGAGACTTACGCTATTTCTTAGGAATTGAAGTGGCAAGATCGGAGGAAGGAATTTTCATCTCGCAAAAGAAATATGTGTTAGATCTTATGGCAGAGACAAGAATGCTGGGTTGTAGACCTATTGACACACCAGTTAAGCCAAATCAGAAGTTGGGAGAAGACACCAACGACATACTAGTAGACAAGGAGAGGTATCAGAGGTTAGTGGGAAAACTAATCTACTTGTCTTACATTCGCCCTGATATTGCATACTCTGTAAGTGTAGTAATTCAGTTTATGCATGCTTCACGGGAGACACACATGGATGCAGTGTATCGAATTCTTCGCTATCTAAAGACTGTACCAACAAAAGGATTGTTATTCTCGAACAATAATCACGAGAAAGTTGAGGCAAACACTGATGCCGATTGGGCGGGTTCAGTATTGACCGCAGGTCTACCTCTGGCTATTGTTCTTTTGTGGGGGAAACTTGGTAACTTGGCGCAGCAAGAAACAATCAGTGGTAGGTAGGTCTAGTGCGGAACCTGAGTTTGGAGCTATGGCTCGAGGAATCTGTGAGATATTGTGGCTGAGAATACTGCTGACAGAGATCGGATTCAACCTTACAAGTTCTATGAAGCTATATTGTGACAACAAGGCCGTCATCAACATTAATCACAATCCAGTCCAACATGATCGAACCAAGCATGTGGAAGTGGACGAAGGAATTATCATTATTCCTTTTGTAAGAACTGAAAACCAGATAACAGATATTCTGACGAAAGGAATTCCTGGTAAAACATTCAACTCTTTCCTTGACAAGCTTTGTACGCGATATATCCACGCACCTGCTTGAGGGAGAGTATCAGTCACTGTACAGTTAGTGTTCGTGTTAGGAATAGTATCTCTACATATTTTTATACCTAACCCTAAATCTGAGTTCAATGTAATGTATCTAGTTCTAACCTAAGTGTATATAAGAGAAACCCTCCCATAGTTGCAAACTAATCCTTTCACTCAACTCTCTCTATTTCTACAATATGTACAACCCTTACTGGTTTTCAAGAAAAGCTAGAACTGGCATAATTTTTTTGTGGAATGTTTTCAGCCAGCAACACGGTGAATCGACAATTATTTTCTATATAATGAAGATAGTTGCATTAAATATTCATCGTGCTCGTAGAATCATCCACATTGGACTTGACCATGATCAGAAGAGGAGGGTTAGTAATGACTAAGAAGTTCTTTAGCAATGTCCTGCCTATCAGATAGCAAACTTTCCATATTGTTTTGAATAGAATAGCCAAATTCCCATAGTGTTTTGGATGGAATCTATCTGGATCCTCCTCCTAAAATGAGCATATTATGAAAATAGTATGTGTTTCTGTTATCGAACCTAATGGCTTCTCCTTCTCCTCTTTGTTTCAATAATCCCCTACAACATCATACCAGTGATACAGACTATTAGTCAATTCAGTAAGCACTATTATGATGGATTCTAGCAGTATTTCAAACAGCAATCTGAGCTTTAACCTTACTAAAATGATTATAGTTCCGATCTCTTAGGGCAATTTTAATACCAATTAGATTCCTAGTGGGTCTGAAAGCTTTAGAACCCACGTAATGTCCAGACCAACTGTTAGCTATGACACTAGCACAGTTTGGGTCTCTAAGCCAGGCTATATTCACTCTAAAAGGGTTTTTTGTCGTGTTTTCCAATGTGGAAATGACCAGAAATATGGGGCAATGAGCGCTACCAACAGAAAAAAGCTGGCAGAGAGCAGACTCAGGGAGCAGATCAAACAAACCAAGATTCCCCACAAGTCTGGCCAGTCTTTCTAAAATCAACCCATCACTAGACCTTTTATTGGTCCAGTTATAAAGGTTACCAATGTAAGGCATACTGTAAAGACCATTCTCATGCAGAAGAAGAGTATTATCATCTAATCGTGTCTTATTAGGAGGATTACCACCATCCTTTTAAGCACAAGAAAAAAAGAAATCCAAGTCTCCTATTACTGCTGCCGAATATTCCTAAGATGTGTCCAACCTATTTTAAGGTTTAAAGCACCATATAAGCAAGTAAGCACCGAATAGTTATGTCTGACATTCATCTCGACCAAGCAATTTATGATAGAATATGATAGAAGACTGAGAGTCAATAACATGAAATATCAATAAAATCTTTCCACCTAAGACAAAGACCACAAGACAATCCTATTGATTCACAGTAAAACTACACTAGGATAGCCAAATCTAGCAGTGTAATGATTCATTTTAATAGTTTTCGTCTCGGTCTCAGATATGAAAATTATATCAGGATCATTTGATCCAATAAGGTCCTGCAAAAAGTTTCCTAGTAGTTTTGTTTCCAAAACCTTAGACATTCCAAGATAAGATGATTTTCATTTTGGAGTAACAGATGACAAGAAATTAGCAACTAAAACAAACAGTAATAAGAATAGGTTTTGAGGTTTATGCAAATGTGATAACCAAAGTTGATGATTAACCACTACACAAGAGAATACCAAAGTTGAGAAGAATTATTGAAGATATTTAGTACCTGATTTGCAGATCCCTAGTTGCCTTATCTATAAACTCCTCCATTTCCTATCATCAAAAGCACATTCAGCAGTTTTAATCGAATTTATCCTCATAATAACCTTTGAAGAGTTCATGGAATTGAAGATTGGGATGTGGAGAACAGGGGATCTCTGGAGTACTGGGGAATTGAATCGAGTTGTGGTAGAACCGAGAGAATTTTCCTTCTAGTAGACTTTATCTTCTTGAATGGTGAATGCCAATGGTGATTGGTGAAGGGTGGTGACGGTCTTACCCAGCCCATCAGTTACAACATTTCCGTTTGGGCTTGAAATAGTGTTAAGCCCATTGTTATTCACATTGTTTTATCATAAACAATTCTGAACAAACCCCATGTTTTGAATCATGTTTTCATTGTTTTTTTAGGTTAGAATCATCGATTTGGGGCTGTTTTTTTCGCACCAGTTGGTTTTACGGTTTGGATTTCATATGAAACCGAGGCGTAAACTAGTTTTTACGTCTTGTGATTCTTCATGAAGTAAGGCGTAAAAGATTTACGCCTTACAAACCAAGGCGTAAAAGATTTACGCCTTACAAACCAAGGCGTAAAAAATGCCCTAGTTTTGCCCTAGAATGTTTTACGCCTACCAAACCAAGGCGTAAACATTTTGAAATATGCTCACAAAAATGTGAACCGTAAACATCAAAACCAAGGCGTAAAAACTGAATTGGGGAGTGAAAACTGAATTGGGGCGTAAAAAATTGAATTAGGGCATAAAAAAAAATGAATTGGGGCGTTAAATTCAGTTTTTACGCCTTGGTTTTGATGTTGTTACGCCCCAATTCATTTTTTACGCCCCAATTCAATGGTTTACGGCTTGGTTGCATTTTTTTTTTTACGGTTTGGTTTTGACGCCCCAATTCATTTTGACGCCCCAATTCAATGGTTTACGGTTTGGTTGATTTTTTTTTTTTTTACGGTTTGGTTTTGACGCCCCAATTCATTTTTTACGCCCCAATTCAATGGTTTACGGTTTGGTTGCATTTTTTTTTTTACGGTTTGGTTTTGACGCCCCAATTCATTTTTTACGCCCCAATTCAATGGTTTACGGTTTGGTTGCATTTTTTTTTAACGGTTTGGTTTTGACGCCCCAATTCATTTTTTACGCCCCAATTCAATGGTTTACGGTTTGGTTGCATTTTTTTTTTTTACGGTTTGGTTTTGATGTTTACGGTTCACATTTTTGTGAGCACATTCCAAAATGTTTACGCCTTGGTTTGGTAGGCGTAAAACATTCTAGGGCAAAACTAGGGCATCTTTTACGCCTTGGTTTGTAAGGCGTAAATCTTTTACGCCTTGGTTTGTAAGGCGTATATCTTTTACGCCTTACTTCATGAAGAATCACAAGACGTAAAAACTAGTTTACGCTTCGGTTTCATATGAAATCCAAACCGTAAAACCAACTGGTGCGGAAAAAACAGCCCCAAATCGATGATTCTAACCTAAAAAAACAATGAAAACATGATTCAAAACATGGGGTTTGTTCAGAATTAGTACATGAGACGCATATTGGGGTCTTTAGACTGATTAGAGACAATGAATTTTTCGTATCGGCGATGAATCGAGACGAGGAACGAAGGAATGGGAAAAATGAAGAAGGAGAGGGAAAAGATAACGAGTAGAGAATGAGAAATGAGGAGAAGTTTATTAGTTTTTGTTTTTGTTTTTGTTTTAGGATTAGGGTTATAAAATTTGGGTTATTAGTTAAGATTTAGGGGTGGATTAATCTGTAAGGGTATCTTAGACTTTTCATACCTTTTTGGACATCCCTTATAACTATCCTTTGGATGGTTTTATTGTTTTGAAGCGCCAAAGTAAGGTCTGCAGCGCCAAAATCAGCCTATAAAAAAAAAATCTTCATTACAATTTACAGGTAAATTAGCAAGCATCACCAATACACAATATAATTTCTCCGATTCAAGCTACTTACATACTTCAGCCACATTCCTAAGACTAGACTAGAATATGTATTCTTGAAAATAGAGAGTGTAAAACTTATATTTCTAAATTATTTAAACTTTGTACAAACTGATCCTTAAACATGAGCTTGACAAAAAGCTTAAAACATCCTTAAATCAACAAAAAGTATATATCCTTTTTCGGATCTACCATTTCAACATACTTCCAATGAACTTTAGCCGCAATCCTACCACTGTGTTCTCCAGCTAATCTGAGTATTGTTTTTCATACTTCTCAACTAAAAACCTATGCACGCTGTGATTTATATCCTCTGTTGTTGTGGCTGAGAGGTTTCTTTCTCTTTTGGGAGCTTTAACTACCTGTAATCCATCCTTAGGTTTTCCTTTTCGATACCATGGGCAGATAAATAATTTAGTTTGAGAGGAGAACTCATTGTGCGAATTTCAAAGATTTGTCTCTTTTAGATCTCCAAAGTATGTGTAAAGCTTTAAACATGAACCAAATCTCCGATCATAACCCATCTTGGTAACAGCAAATTCTCCAGTTACTTACCGCCGGCCTCACAGCAATAGTCTCCACTCTCTCACTTTATTTAAAATGTCTTACAAGCTTCAGGGTTTTGCAAATTTATACACAGAAAATTGTTAGGGTTACAAAATACCCTTGAACTAAGTTACTGGATATTTGAATGAAACACGGTAAGCAGGCCCAGTTACTAATATTTATAGAGCTTCTACCGCAAAATTTAAGGGTACCATTTGTGTGGCCAGGTGATTGGAAAACTTTGTGCCGGTATAGTACTAGGATGGGTGTGGGGCGGGTATGGGGCGGGTATGCCAAATACCACCCCCGCCCCGTTTGTAAAAAACTTATCCATACCCTATCTATTACCTACTTGAATGGGGGCGGGGCGGATATGAAGAATATCCGTATGGAGCGCGTTACTCATTGGTTATCCATAATATTATCTCAAGATATAACTTCACTATTAAAAATGAAACCTTCTTATAATCAAAACTCAAAATTATGATGATCCAAACAATAAAGAATAACCTAAAGCAATGCATATTAAGATCTTAAGTTTATAAGTTTATCTAAAACAAATAAATGAATAAAATAATTGGTTCAAATATAAATTTATAGCATAAAAAATCTAAAAACCTAAAGTATTATAAGTATGGGGCGGGTACGGGGCGGGGACCTTGATTACCATCCCTGCCCGACAATTTTAGTATCTGTAATACCAGCACGTTGTATGATTTCAGTTGCATACTTAACCCGAGAAATAAAGTATCCATTAGAAGATGATGTATCAACTTCCAATCCAAGAAAGTAGCTTAACGACCCGAGATCCTTCATTTTGAAACAAGTACTGAGATAAGATTTTAGATCACTGATACCCTCCAAATCGCTGCCTGTGATGACCTGATCATCCACGTACAAGAGCAAAATTACAATACCTTTGGGTGAAGAACGCACAAACATAACTGAGTCATAAAAACTCTGCATGAACCCATACTGCAGAATGGCTGAACTGAACTGCTCGAACCAAGCACGAAGTGCTTGTTTAAGACCATAGATTTCTTTACGAACATACCTGATTTGGTGCATGAGGCAATCCTGGTGGTGGTTGCATGTATACTTCTTCTTCCAATTATCCATGAAGAAAATCATTTTTGACATCCATTTGATGAAGATTCCACTGACGTGCAGCGGCAGCAACAACAAGTAGTGTATGTATTGTAACCATACGTGCAACAGGTGAAAATGTTTCTTCATAGTCTTCTGCATATTTCGGTGTATTTCCTCTAGCAACAACTCGTGACTTATGTCTCTCTACTTTTCATCAGACGTAGTCTTGATTTTGTAAACCCATCCACTGCCTATCACTGATTTTCTTGGAGGAAGGTCAACCATTTCCCATATTCCAGCTTGATCATGAGCTAACAATTCTTCGTCCATTGAATGCAGACATACTGGACTAAGTGATGCTTCCCTGTAAGACTTAGGTTCATATAAAGCCATAACATTCGACAACGAGCAATGATAATCTAGCAACTTAGCTGGTGGCCTTCGATTTCGTGGTGGCGAATTAACAACTTCAGAATCAGTATCTCTTACCAGGTCTGCACTGTTGGATTGTGGCGTAAAGTTATCATGATCAGTATTGGTTGGTTCATCAACATCCAAGATGGATGGATTTGCAGGAGTAGAAATTGGTGAATCCAAAGTAAAGGAAGATGGAGATGGTGTATTGATATCATTAGAAAATGGATCAACATAAGTGAAAAGCTTTAGAGACGAGGATTTACTACTTGGCAATGACCAAAATGGGATATTCTCCCAAAATGTGTCATGACGAGAGACACGAAGTTTTCTATTAACTGGATCATAACAACGATATCCCTTTTGTTCAATACCATAACCAAGGAAAACACACAAGATATTCTTTTGACCAAGTTTATGTCTTTCACGTTCAGGAAGAAGGAAAAAAACATGTTGAAACTCAGAATAGCTTGGTTTCTTACCATATAAACTCGAAACTCAGAATAGCTCAGAATAGCTTGGTTTCTTACCATATAAACGCTCATATGGTGATACACCTCCTACGACAGCTGTTGGAACTCGATTGATGGTATAGACTGCTGTAAGAACTGATTCTCTCCAAAAGTTTGAAGGGACTGATCCACAAATTAGTTGTGTTCTACCTGTCTCTATGATGTGTCTGTGCTTACGTTCTGCTACTCCATTTTTCTCTGGGGTTTCTGTACAAGACAATTGAAGAACCGTGCCTTGTGTTTTGAGGAATTCTCTGAATGGATTGGAAATGTATTATCCACCTTGATCAGCACGAAACACTTTAATTACTTTTTCTAATTGAGTCTTTATCATGGTTGATAAATCAACATATAGTTTGAGAAAGTCTGCTCTTGAGTTGAACAGGTAGACCCAAGTATATCGAGTATAATCATCAATAAAGCTAACATAGTAAGATGCACCTCCTTTTGACACAATTGGAGAGTTACCACAAATATCATAATGAATAAGAGCAAAAGGTTCAGTTGAAATTGAAGTACTGAGATTAAAAGATAGTGCTGGTTTCTTTGCCAGTTTACAAGAGATGCAGTTTGGTTCTCTTTCTAACTGAGTTTTTCCTAGCAATCCTTTATTGATCATATAAGAAAGACGAGGAAAAGAAACATGGCCTAGTCTAGAGTGCCAAGACATGAACTGAGATGCAGAACGAGGCAATGTAGTTGCATAAGCTATGACATGATTCTTTGATTTTGGTGCAATGATCAGATACTGAAGAAGAAACAATCGTCCAACTCTACGCCCTATCTCAACTAGCTAGCTTCCCTGTTTTGGGATCCTGAATAGTATAACCAAGAAATTAGAAAATAATGTTAAATCCTTGATTACACAGTTGTACAAATATGATATTTGAGTCCTTAATCGCTCAAATATGACTTGCAGTAACAACTGATCCATCAGTTGTATATATTTTTGGAGATACAACATACTATAGATTATGAAAGACTAGGGCTGCACAAGAAAACCGGCTGAAACCGAGAACCGAACCGAACCGGAGAAAACCGGACCGAAAGAACCGAACCGATAGAACCGGGGTTAAGGTATAGGTTCTGGTTCTAGAACCGAACTAGAACAGGTATAAGGTATAGGTTTAGGCTGTCGGTTAACCGAAACCGACGGAAAAAAACCGATGATCCTAGGCCGTTAGATCTACCTAACCTCATTCATCCTAGCCGTTCATCCATACTATATTATCTCTTGAAAACCCTACTCGCACAATTTCACTCTTTCTTTTCCTCTCTTCCGTTCTTCTCTCTTCTGTTCTTCACTTCTTCTTCACTTCTTCTCTCTTCTTTTCTGTTCTTCACAGAGGCGATAAACACCACCACCATCTCTTTTCTCTGCATCTAAACACCACAATCAATCTCTTTACTTGAATCTTGAACACCACCATCATCAACTCTTCCAATCAAAGTTAGTATTACAAACCCTAACTTCGATTCCTTTGATTTTTTTTTTCTGTATACGTTCAATTAAAATTAGGATTTATGATTTGTTCATATTAGGATTTATGGTTTGTTTTAATTTCTCTGTATTTGAATTTGATATGGGTTCGATTTGAATTTGATTTGATGGATTTTAATTTGTTGGCAGGGATTTATGAGAAGAACAAGTAGAGGATCTGGATCTGTTGCACAAGAGCGAAAATTAGTCTCAACTAAGGGGTTTTAACCTAAAGGTTTGATTCTTTCTTCTCTTTTTTGGTTTTAATTTGTTGCACAAGTAGAGGATCTGGATATGTTGTATTTTGTTTTAATATCACATGAGTATTTTGTTTTCTGCTGTATGATTAAGTTTTTGTTTGCTGCATGATGTATGATTAAGTTTTTGTTTGTTGCATGTATGATTTTTGTATATCTGTTGTGGTTTGTTACTTGTATGATTAAGTTTTTGTTTGTATGATTTTTGTTAAAGGGTTTTTTTTCTTAATGAATTTAGTTGAGTCTAAAGTTCTTTGTTTCTTTGTTTACTGAATGGAAATGAAAAATTGTAAGTATGAGGTTTACTGATCATTCCCCACTTGCTTGAAGTTCTTATAAATGTTTATAAGGGTTTCTTTCAAGGATTTACTTGTTGGGAAAGTGTTTTTCATCAAGGGTTCTTCTTAGTTGTTACTGTGTTTGATATTGTGATAGAGAGTAAATCGGGCTTTATTTCTGTATGTTCAATGGTCATGGTCAGTTGCATGTTTGATTTTGTTTATCCTTGTGCTACAAAAAGATATACCATTACCAGCAGTTCAATTAGGCTTTGTTTCAATCTTTGACTACTGTGTCTTTCTAAATAAGGGAGGGTTGGAAAGGATTTTCTTCTTCTGCTATGGTTGTGTTGTTTAGATATTGCTTTGTAACTTTGTTTTGTAACTTGAGCTAGAGCCTAGAGCTGATTATTTTGTATTTTTTGTAACTTGAGCTTGAGCTTGAGCTGATTATTTTGAAACTTTGCTTGTCGACAGGAAGTTCATCATTTGATTTCCTGCTGCAATTGCCTAATTGCCTTTACTCTCATTCAGGTATAGCGTATACCATGCTTGCTTTGCTTGTCGACAGGAAGTTAATAACAGACCTACTTGTTTAGTTATAAGTTTTGTTATATCTATGTAGTAATTAGTATTGTTGTTGTCTACTTTCTTTGTATCTGTGTCTCTAGCAATGGCATCTCGTCGTGTATCTCCTCTATGGA
Source organism: Papaver nudicaule (assembly GCA_023529015.1). Lineage (NCBI taxonomy): Eukaryota > Viridiplantae > Streptophyta > Magnoliopsida > Ranunculales > Papaveraceae > Papaver > Papaver nudicaule. The sequence continues at coordinate 16,896 of JAJJMA010139020.1, forward strand.
TTCACTTTGACAGGGTGGATATTGACCATGCACGGTGTAAGTATTGTTCACATATAGTGATGGCCAATACAGTCAGACACGGGTCATCTCATCTCAGAGCTCATATGAGGAGTTGCGGATTTATCCCTTCATATGTAAAAGAACAATTTGGATTGGCTAATGGACAAGGGCATCAAAGGAATGGATGATTTTATGTTTGGTTTTCATTAGGGGGGGATGTTAGTTTCTGTTTTGTGTTAGGATTATTATTAAGTATGAATGGTATGCCTGAATTACTTATGTTGAACATGTATGAGTGTTAGTTTCTGTCAGTTTTCACTGAATTTTTATTACAAAAATGCCACTGATATTATTTACGAAAATGCCACTGACATGAACCGAAACCGAACCGAGAACCGGACCGAACCGATGGAAAACCGAAAAAACCGAAAACCGAAGGTTAAGGTTAAGGTTAAGGTTTTCAATCTAGAAACCGAACCCCCTTCGGCTTAAGGTACAGGTTTAGTACCATCGGTTCGGTTAACCGACTTTGTGCACCCCTGTGAAAGACCTTTGGATCCTATGTCATGTGATTCGATGCTCTAGAGTCCAAATACCAACTATTTAAGAAAATACCCGTAGGAGTAGAGAACAGATGCATCAGCAGTGTTATTACCAACAGAAAGTGCTTGTTTAATCATTTTTTTTATTTCAGCAAGATTAGGTACAGATGTTGTCGATTCACAACTTGCATCTTGTCCAACTGGTACTGGTTGTGCATACGAGACTGGTGCAGCAGTGAATCTGGTTGAGCCAGCAAATCTAGCTGGTCCACTTGAGTTTTGTCTTCTCATGTTTCTAGAAGTTGGTGAGGTACAATTCCTTATAGAGTATCCGAGATCCTTGTAATAGTTGCATTGTGTTGAAGGTGTATCTGGTAGAGCTGGTGGAAGAGTGAAGTTCTTTGCCAAATGGCTCATCTTCTTGCAGTTGTGACACTGAATCTGCGACAAGTCATGTGATGTTGAGTTCTTTGCTGGATTGTTTCTCTGAGAGTTAAATGCTTGCCTGGAGGATGGCATAGCAAACACTCCAGAAGGTTCTGGCTTGATGCGCTTACGAGTTTCTTCAGTAATGATCTCTGACAAAGCAGTTTCTACAGATGGTAGAGGTGATCGATGGAGTATTGCACCTCTAATAGACTCATATTCATCTTGCACTGCCATCAACAGTTATACCAATCTTGTTTCTTCTCTATACTTTTCCCACAATTCCAGATCAGTTGTCCATTTTGGTTCCATAAGAGGCAATTTGTTCCAGATTAATGACATTTCACAGTGAAAATCAGATATAGATTGATCATGTGATTGTTTCATAGAACGAATATCCTGTTCACATTTATATCTTTGAGCAAAATTCAACTGTGTATACCTTTTTGCAAGGAAATCCCATGCGTCTTTGGTAACTTCAAAACTGGTAAGCTGCATGCTAATCGAAGTGATCACTGTATTTCCAATCCAAGTAAGGATTTTGTGATTGTTAACCTCCCATGTTTCACTTGGATCCACTGCTGTTGATTCCTTTGGATCTTTGATGATGGGACTGCTTCAACTAGGGATTTTTGCTGTCCCACCAACATATTTCCACATACTCTTTCCTTTGAGAAAACTCGACCAATGACTGTAGTTTGAATCATCTAGTCTCACAGTAATAGGCTAAAAATCTTCTCGAGACATGTTGACAGAGAACATCTATGTTTTCTGATTCTAGGGTTTCTGACTTGAAGAAAAAAAAACAAGTATACAAGTGATAAAACAAAATATCTTTCTGAAAGACTACGGCAAATACTGGTTTTAAAGGAAGATTTATGTTGCAGCAGAAGAATGGATTTTCAGATCGAACCTGGCTCTAATGCCATGATAAACACGAGCATAGAGTATGTTACAGGACGATGTGAGTTGAATTGTTTATGCGTGTTCATCTCAATCCCCAACTGACCCATTTATACAAATTTACAATGAGAGAAATATAAGGAAGGAAAATATACACCTACACGATCTTCCAAGATCATTACAACATATACATAACAAGAATATATACGCAGTTACACTTCCTTGGTTGTCAAGATATTGAAGATATCGCATAACTTAACATATCAAACTGATCAAAAAGTTTGTATATGTATGTAAAGAAAAAAGAAATAAGAAAAATCCACCAACAACACTATTTCAGTTTGCAAAAAAATTCCTCCAAAATGCATGCTAAACACTTGTAGTCTGTTGCAGACGAGCAACTGGATGTCTAACAAAATTGCAATAGAACCTGTGACAATTCGCCTGTAGTTCAACTCTATATATCTTATATTTAGGTGTAAATTCCTAACCGAAGAAAAAAAAACATGCAGTGCAAATTTTACTTGCATTTTTTTGTAGTTCAACCAACAAGCAAATCATACACACCTATACAAAAGTGGAAGCTAGAAGTAATTACCGGTATGTGTAAGCCAAAGATCTCTATTCTGGCAAGTAAATTGCAATGAGTTTGCAAACAGATCTGATCCAACAACAAAAAAAGCCAGGACACTGTCATCTCATGCTTTACGATGTAAAAAAAAAAGTGTTGATTAAAGGTAATTTACAAGCGTTACCAATCAGATATCAATACACACTAAAATTTCTACGATACAAGCTACTTCACACTACGTATGACTAAATCATGAATTTTATTCTGCACATCTACCATTTCAACAAACTTCAAATTAAGTGTATACATAGCTATAATCTCAGTACTCCATTCTCTTTGTTCTCATGATAACCTGCCCACCAAATCTCCATCTTAGGTTTGAAACATAGGCAGAGCTGAATCCAAAAAGAACTCACACGAATATCCATGATCCGTTAGAGTTTCTTCAAAGATAACATATAGTTTTGAGAGGGAAATTCATTGGGAGGAATTCTAACATCTTTGTTTCTCTTCTGGATCTCCAAGGTATGAGTAAAGCTTCCCACATGACAACCAACCTCCGATCATAACCCATCTGGTCACTAGTTCTTCTTCTTTTGCAGCCGCCCTGACAGAAGTAGTATCCTCTCTCTCTCACTCTATCTGAAACATCTTCCGTACCTAAAGACTAGGGCTCTATAGATATATGTATACTGAAAATTTGTTTGGGTTACAAAATTATCCTCGAACTAAATTAATGGACATCTGATTGGAGCCCAGGCCCGGTTAATTAAACTTCTACCGTTCTACTTCTGGTCTTCTATGGTTCACTATGTTTTCTTGATTTTCAATGTTGGTTTCACCCTCATCAACGCTGCACTCTATATACTGAGAATTTTAAACTTGACATCCACCTGCAATCTATCAACAATTAATTTTTTTTTTTTTTACATAGTTTGGGGTTTTTCTTAAAACTTGAAGTCTGGACTCAAATATTGGTTGCAGCTGAATCTAGAAATGGTAGGTTGCTATGAACAAAATAATGTAAGGTCGGTCAAGCATCCATCTTGCTATCAATCGTTATTATTCGACTAAACCGTACATTTCTTACCACCATTGACTAAAACATAAGCAAGTAAAACACACAAAAAAAAACTAATGGTGCAAATCTCAACACAAAATCCATATAATAATTCTGATTAGGCATATAGTAATGCTATAGTTACTGAGATACATCAAGGTATGATCAAAGCAATGGTTGTGTTTATAGGCACTAAAGCATGAAAACTAGAACACAAGACTTGGACAAGTAGTGACATCCGTGTCACTAATACAGTGTGCAGCACATGGACATAAACTACCACTATAGGACAAAAATATTACTTTAAGTTCTTTTTACATCCGTGAAAAGTCAAAGATTGGTAATCACAAAACTCATCTAAACACAACAGCGCACAACTTAGCATTTTCCCGCCCTGTGCTGGAGCACAGAGCGCCACCCTTCAAAACCGGGCCTACTCCAACGAATCCACATCCAACGGAAGCGCGGATACGTAGCATACACCTAAAAAACAATAAAACATTATGGCTACTAGCCTACTATGTTGCAAACAAACTATGCTAATCGGCCATGGACACAATTTACTATCTTGTTTCAGGTTCATCCATGGGAATCATCCGCATTCCGCTCACGTTCAATGAGCTTGGATGGTGTGTTGGAACCTTGCAACAATAAACTGAAAATATTAGATGTATCAGGGATAATATGTAATGAAATTTAAATTGCGCAAATAACCTAAGAATGCTACGAAGGCAGAGCCGCTTGTTCTACAAACTGCCCTTAACACTAGAGTCCGCGGGTACTCTCTAAAAGAGAGGTGCTATACCCCCACAACGGAGATGTGTCCAGGATAGAACTGCCTGCTATAGAGATAGTCATCACAACTAACTCTACCCACTCTCGAACTTAGCAATTTGGCTGGAAAGGAAATAAACAAGAAATGTGCGCACAACAAAGCAAGAAGAGGGAAAAGAAGACGGGATAGTAACCACTTCTGGGATGGTTTGAAATGAAAAACTCTTCTTCATTTTATTGTGGAAAACCAGAGGTGAAATCAATGCACCATTAGTGCGTGAGTTAATACAAAATTATTATTACCGAAATTATGTTGATAAACGTTTCAAAATATGTAGTAATAGTGTTGTCATAATTTTTTTTCGGTAAGAAAATAAATTCACCCCAAGTCATACGCCCCCACATTTAAAACACCATAAAGAGAGAATAAAATCAGAAATAAATTCATTTTATTTTCTTTAAGAAAATCTTAGAATTAATTTTGGCAAAAAGGAAATGGTTCTTGTTGGATAACTTTACATGTGCTCAAGCCGGCCAAGGCAAGTCTGCCCCATTAGTGCGTGTGTTAATTATGACAAAATTATTATTACCGAAATTATATTGAAAACGTTTTGATAATCAACACAGTAAACACTAAGCCTTGACAATAGGTAGAATTGTGAGAAGTGATTCTCACAAAAGAAATTAGCCTTTTGGCCTGGTTGGATTTGATTCAAAGTGTCGATTCAAACATGAGTAGGTATGTAAATATCAAATTATTTTCTTAACAGGAAATTAGAAGAGAAGTCAACATGGTTGATCAATCGTAATAAATTAAGAAAGCAGAGCCGTGCTCATTATGGTTCTAAGGTTACCTTCGAAACCTCATCTTAAATGCTTCAAAGTTTTTAAAATTAATCATCTTTTGTTACATACTGCCAAAGATCTGTATACTGGCAAGTAAATAGGAAAAGATCTGAGTTTGCAAACAGCCTCAACAACACAAAAGCCAGAACATTATCAATTCAGGCTTTAAGAAAGAAATTAAACAAGAAGTCTTCATTACAGGTAATTGACAAGCATTACCAATCAGATACCAATATAAAGTTTTTATTATACTTGATTACTAGGTAAGAAAAAAAATAAAGGCATAATCAAATTATGATAATAAGATTAAAACATCTTTAATTCAACAAAATAAAAATTTTAAAAAAATATATATAGAAAATATGACAAATCTAAAATCATGAACTTTATTCTGCAGATCTACCATTTCTAAAGACTTAATATAAATTTCAGCAGTAATCACTTATGCCGTAATCTCCGTATGTTGTTCTCCCAACAAGTATTAAACTCAGATTGATGAATTAATGGAGCCAAAATGGTGGTGCTTTTACTCCTGCGAAATTTCGTCTGTGCAATAAATCAAAAGAGAATTTAGTTGTGAGAGGAGAACTCATTGTGAGGATTTCAAATATCTATTTTTCTTTTAGATCTCCAAGGTTTGCGTAAAGGTTCCCACATGATACAACAACTCCGACCATAAACCATCTGACCCTTCGTAACTGCAGATCCTCCCGTTACTGGTTGTTCTTATACACCGGCGACTTCACAGCAGTAGTCTCCAGACTCTCTACTCTCACACTCTATCTAAAATGTCTACCAAAACTCTAGGGTTTTGAACACATATATATACTGAAATATATTGGGTTACAAAAATACCCTGGAAGGCTGGAACTGATATTACTGGATACTGAATGAAGCCCAGTAAGCAAGTCCGGTTATTAGTATTTTTTTAATTTTTTTTGATAAATCACCCAGTTGATTCCCTTCGATTGATTGTATGGTATCTCAAATCTCAAAATAAACAACACCTAAAAACTTCCCCCCTTTTTGATCTTTCAAAAGCAAATGTGGATTTTCAGTTACAGAATGAAAAATGTAGGGCAAATTGGAACCAAAGTAAATAGACCCTTAAATGGGTTAACATCCCCCAGTATCATCTATGCCTCTGTTAATCAAAACCGAAGAACTCGAAAGGTATTCAAAACTTCTGGTTTGGATATTGAACCACCAAACTCGATGCTTGCAACCAACCAAAACAAATGTCACTACCGTCTAGCGGGCTGAAACCTGATAGTGTGACTGTTTCACTTCCAGCGCCACATATCCGGAAACAAATTTCTGCTAAGGTATCGTGAGCTAAAATATCCTTGTGCAAGATTAGCCAGTGGTCCTCATCAAGTACCCTAACACTGACAATTATGCCTTGTAACTCTAGTTTTATATGAAAAGGGAAGACCGTCAAGCACATTCTTATCTTTGCCAAGCGAAAAAAAAAAAACACAACATTACTTATAATTTAGCACCGCCAAAATGCTCCATTGGACAAATGAGCTCAATGCCAAAAGTTTATGCTGATATGAAACAAAATTTTCTTACTAAACAAACACTGATACACATCCAAAAAAAAGTAGAAAAAAATTAAAAAGGTAAACTGATAGCACATTTCATCGAAGACAAAGGCAAACATGGAGCTCTTTTTTTTTGTCTACTGTATCTCTGCACTCCAACTTTCTTAATTTACAATGGAAGTCATCCCTGAATCCTGGTCTTGTCGTTGAATTTGTACGTTTAATCATAGGTTGTCGAAGTCATTCACCTTTTGCCAACCTCCTGCGGCAACAAAACCATATACTTATCCAGGAAATAGATTGCGTAAGCGTCAAATTATTTTCTTACGACAAGATGTGATACTGAAAATTAGTGTCTGCATGAATGGTTAATGGATAATTATAAATTAAGAAATTGGAGCCGCGAAACCATCCTAAATGATTCAAATTCTTCAAAATTAATCTTTAGTTACAACGCTTACCTCGTCAAGGGTGATGCCTGAACTATTGAGTATTGCTCCATGTTCGTGGTACTTACCATTGTTGTAACTTTCCATTTCGGAGTATACTTATCACCACTGGCTTTATTCTATTCATTTCTTTGTCTCACCTCCAGGCTGTTAAGTTAGGTTCACATATATAACAGCCTTACAAAATTGCAAGTTTGCATTTCAATGAAGTATACAGTGAAAGAAAGGACTTTGCATAGATCAGTACCCTATCAAGTGCATATCTATCAGGATGTCTGG
>JAJJMA010139022.1:0-26858 GCA_023529015.1 Papaver nudicaule
ACGCCTGTGTAATAGTTTACATTTCGCTACAGCAGGAAAGCATACATAGAATCAGCTTTCTCCAACCCTTACAGTGATGTATAAAATAGCCGCGGCAGAACAAATTATATGGTCTCATCTCTAGAGAGATCTCTCGAGCTAACATAGACAGCAAAAAATAAAAAAAATAAATTTGTAACAACATTTAGCAAAGGATATTATATATTTCTTACTCCAGAAAACACCAATCTAATTTATATAGCTTGTGTTGAATGAAATACATGTGTTGATAATGTCTGTCTCAAGTACATCAAGCACTTGAAACTAAGAGACGTTATTTGGAGACTTTGAGAACTCCATAAGACTCGACACTACTGGCCATTCAAGTAATTGATGTTCTAAGTTAGACTATGACCTTAATTTTTCTGTGTGTCTACTTTTAAAACAGAGAATAATCTGTTGGGCATTTTGGCAAACACTTTGCATCCCCAAATTTTGAGATTAAAATTACGACTCCATAGTCCATAGTATTGTATCACGATTCACGGCCAAATGACATAAATTAAACATCGAAATCAAACCAAATTCCAGCGTTTTCAAACTAACATGGGAACTATAAACAACATTCAATGGAGAATACCAAAAACAAATCCAAATAATAAAACCTAATTCTATAAGATTCAGAAAATAAAGATCATGAATAAGGTGATTAAACCAACAATTGAACAACAAATAGCAAAAAAAAAATAATAATACAGATTTTCTCACCAATCGATTATAACAGAGGTGATTCGAAGAAAGTGATGGAACCAACAATTTCAGAGAAATCAGATTCAACAATTAGTTAAATAGAAATCAGAATGAATTTTAGGTTAGAGATGATAGGGATTCGGTGAAAAAGGTGGAGAAGATGAGAATACACGGTGACCAATTTCAATTGTGTCTACTTATTTTCCCTATCCATGATGAAATACAACAAAAATAGCTCTATAGTAATTAGTAAAGGAAATTGAGAATAAATACAGCATATACCTATGTGTCTTATGCAATTCTTCTCATCTTTAAATCTAAATTTAAAACTTCACGCAGGTATAAAGTTAATCAAACCCTAGATAATCTTTCCTACATTTACTTGAAGTTAATGAATTTGAACACAAATCGATGTGATATTGTCATATAAACACAAATCAAGTAAAACCCCTAAGATTTACATACCTAAGCTTCACCGCCACCGTTCAAATCATCATCTAGGGTTGAAACCGAGCTCAAATTGAAGGTCTAGGGTTGTTAATAGAAAATGTGTCTGAATTTAAGGCAGAAGATGAATTTTAGGGGTTTCAATTCAACGGAAAAGGTGATTATGCATGATTTTGGTTCTAATTTTGGTGATTCTCTGAATCAAGAACGAACAGGGGTTGTTTTTTCGCAGAGAAAACTGAAACTCTGAGAGAGGAAAAGAAGATGTCGGGCGAAAAAAGTAGACAAAAATTGGTTTGTCTACAATACCCCTTGTATTTTATGAAATTTACAGCAAATTGGGCATAGAAAATAAAAAATGCGGAGGGGTATTCAGGTCCAACGAAAAAGACTAACTTTCTTAATGGCACGTATGCCCCTACTCTTTTAGTGATTGGACAGAAAATGTCTAAAAAGAGAGACGGAATTAAGAAAAGGAAGAGGCCATTTTGGGTCTTTTTTGCGCGAAAATTCCCCACCCAAAACACCACTGTGCTTTATATTATAGATGAAATGTAGTCTACACACTTAAGAAATCAGTGTATAATATTATGGAAACCTCCCAAATGGTGTATTTAAAATTCAACGGAACCATAAATGTCTTCGGTTTTGGATGAAATTATAGCAGTTCCAAGCATATACCTCAAGATCAGTGGGATAAGTTTATACTCTTGGTTTATATGTTAAGACATACTGCTTTCGAGTAGTGATCTTGGCTTTATGCACATCTCTATGTTTTTTGAAATAAAGGATATCGATGAAGCTCACAATGTGATAGTCACATATCACGTGGATTATGGAAGCTCTCATATTAAGCATATACGAATATTCTATTGGGAGTTTACTTGTACGGTCCGACTCTAATGCTTACTACCAATGATCTATTGACCATCAACACACATAGGTGCCATATAGAGATATATCAAAGCAAACAAGCATATAACGATTAACGAATAAATAGACATACCACAACACAAGATTTATAGTGGTTCGGCGAGCCTACTCCACTTTGCGATGATGATCCTTTCCACTATAATGAAAAACTCCGAAGAACAATTACAAGAATACCTTACGGTATTAGCCACCCTTGTCTCTCTAGCATTACAACGTCATGACTAGAAGACAACCTTGGCTACACAATTATCTTGCTATCCTAGCATCACAACCCAATTGCCGTGACTACTTACAACCCTTCAAGAATACAATCCGCACTCTTCTTGTCGTAACCTTACGCTAGATACATGGAGACAATATTCATGATAGCCTCACCTTTCTCTCTTGAAACCCACAACTCCGTTGCGTTTACTTACCGCTCAAGAAGAAACCCTAGACTCACCAAGAATCTCTCACAAGATAATTACCACCCCAAGAGGTGGGATGGTTCCCTCACAATTCCATTGTGAATACCGTTGTGGATACCATAACTAATCTCATAGTCTAGACCTCCTTATATAGGAGTCATAAACTTGATTCCCAAGTATTAGTCTCCTAGGATTAGGAAACCTTTCTCAACTAGGAAATCCACCTTAATATGGATATTGGCCTAAATTAGGACACCTCTAATATCTAGGTAATAAACCCAAATAATATTCTAGAAGATCCTAGAATCTCCACCGTCCTAATTAATCTCACAATTCTCCACCTCGGATCATGCATTTTATACATGAGACGATCAACATGAGATTACCGCCATCTTCTGAAATCGGTTGCGCCCAAAGCTGCCTACGTATCCTTTCTTCAAGGAATCAAACCGACACTGTAGTTCACATAAGTCTCCACCTTTGTTGTTCTTCGCTTCATGTCATCATCGCCACCACCTTGCACCTTACGATGCCTTACAGTAGATTAAGTGCAAACAAAGTTTGAACTTACTTTTGGTTACCACATTTGTAAGCATGTCTGCAAGATTACCCTTCGTGTGAATCTTTTGTACAAAAAACTCTCCACTATCAACTATATCTCGCACAAACTGATACCGAACTCTGATATGCTTTACCCTTCCGCGAATATCTCCATGCTTCGACAAATATGTAGCACTTTGACTTTCACCATGCATTTCTATGCAATCTTCTTTGACTCCAAACTATCCAATCAAGTCGTTAAGCCAAAATAGCTTCCTTCATGGCCTCATTTACCGTTATCAATTCAGAAATTGTCTGCAACTGATTGTAAAGACGACCTTCTACTTATTGAACCACGAGCCAACGTAAACACATATCCGGCTGTAGATTTCAACAATCCACATCTGCCCATTATCGAAATCTTCATACTCACAAACTTGTGACGGTTCTTCACCACCACCCTATTGGTACACCAAACCTTCATCTACCATACCCATTAGGTAACTCAGATTCTTCACCTTAAACTTCATACTCAATCGAGACTTCAATTTCTCAATATCGACCATGCTCCTTGCAGCACTAAGCATGTCATTCACGTATAAAAGCAAAAGACACCGAAGAACCATCATTGTTAGTTTATTTTAAACCAACCCGGTTAGCTTCCGAGAAACCAACCATCTTGTATGTATCAAGGAACGACTTCAAATACGCATCAAACACAATCAATCCACGGATCATTGTCACAATGCGTAAATCTTGAGCCCATCTCTACCATGAGTCTTGCTTTACTGAGTTTATCTCACCTTGAGTCTTGATTATTCATAATCATATCTCACCTTGAGTAAATCATTGTTACTACTATCGAACATGGTTACAGTCATTATGCGCCCTTGAACCTTGGATGCCCCTTCGAGCTTTGCTCCACCTGAGTTAGATGGCAGGTCTAACTCCTCCATGAGCCCTAACTCCTTGGCTTCCCTTGTTCCATGATCTTTGTTCCACCTTGCGCACCACTTCGTCCATAACCACTCGATCTCTTAGTAGCCCTATTAAATCTCATCATTGCAAGAACCATCGCTTTTACGATAATTCTATAACCTTGCATACATACTCTTCAATTTCGCAACAACACCTTAGTTTGAGCTGAATTTTCCCACTCCATAATTGAGTACCATATAAGAAGTTGTCTTCTGACTTGTGCACAGTCATAGACCACCACTATAGTCAACAAGGTATGGATTTATGTATTCTTACCACTGGAGAGAATCTTGTAAGCAATACCTTCCTTGTGCATAACCCTTGACTATCAATCTTCTTACGCCGTACGCCTCGTACTCGGAGTTTCTTCCTTTCACATGAACACCCATCGACCTTCCTTCTGCTGCAAATTAACTTCTCTAATTTCAGTGGAGACCTTACATCATGGGACTTCCTTCGTTCACCAGGAAATTCTTCTTCAGTTGTTGCCAAGGTTCACTGCTTTGAACCTCCACCTCATCTATATCTAATTAAAAATATAGAATCACTTGTGAAATAAATTCACATACCCGTTTTACCAATCCTCCACCCAAGTTGAAGTTTCTTTGTTACAGATAAACAAAGACCTCACTCACCTCTTCTAGATGACATCAAATTGGCGATAACATTATTGGTAAATCGTAATTGAGATGACACGCCATTTCCACACCAGCTCAGCTCCCAAACATTACCCAAAAATACTTTAGGTAACATGCACCGTGTCTTCTCCATATTTGAGATATCTTTATTACTGCAAAGTGCCCTACTATGCATGAACACTGATAATACTTCCTCATAGACTCAACTCAATGAATCTCACAGTTAATCAAACTAACTCGTGTGACCTTATTATCAGTCTGGATTTTCTATCACCATAGTCTTTGCACTACCTTTCCACAACTCTATCAACTATCATGGCGTACTACCACATTCTCCTTGATAAGTTGTCATACATCAGATCAATAAAGAATCTCCATCCTTGAATACTTTCGGTTAAAGTATTTCCTTACACATTCGAATGAATGTACCGCACATCCATTTCAGACGTACCTCCAATATACCTTTCGTATAATCAAAATTTTGCCAAACTCCCTTCTATCTATAAACTCAACGTTCAAGACTTCAAGTTTTGCAAAATCCACATCTAGATTCTTCTCACTTATATGTCCCAGACACATATATATACAGATCTTGAAGAACTAGAATCAACCATATTTCTGATTCCCATACAAGCTCCACCTACTAATGTACCACCGCATAAGAAGAACAAATTCCTTTGTATCTTAGCTTCAATTACCAACTTTCAGTCTGACTTCAACAACTTTGCAAATCCACCTTCGTCACAGTACTGCAACCTTTGGATTCCAAATACCAAGTGATGTCAATTTCTTCTTCAACTTAGGAACGTGTCGCCCACTAAAGGATCTACCTTACTCCCATGATTCTTGATTTTGAATTGCTCTAATCCCAACCGTACCACAAGCATAATTACTATCGAGTAGCACATTACAACCTCCAACAAACTCGTAAGAAGTAACCAGTCCCAATTTGGACTCATGAAAAGAACAATTAAATCAAATAACCATCTTCACGATAATCAGCGCTTGTGACCATCAACACTTCCTCCCGTTTCAGAACTTTCTGCAACAATCGCTGCTTGTGAACTTGACTCACAATTCTCCTTAGCTTTAAGCCTTGGAGAATCTTTCTTCTAGTGTCTTTTTCTTGACACTAATAAGTCAGACTCCGTCTTGGATAATTCCTTATATCCAGATTCTTAAAAAATCTGAAAACAACACAGTAGTAACATAGCTTGCTCTTCGTCTTTAACAACTTCTCCCACATTCCACTACACCATATTCAGCGATTAGAAACAAAATTTCGCAATAATGGTGCAGTTGCGCACTCGCAACTGTGTATTGTATGTTGCTAAAAATACGCAACGGCTAAGCTAGTGTTCCTATCTACGCAACAGTTGGAGTTATGTTGCTACTTGGCAACAGTTGGGGTCCAAGTGTGTGAACCGTGTGTATGCAGGGCTACACTTTTTGTTATTTTTGCACCCCTCAGTTTTAGCTTTGGGATTTATTGAACCCAAAAAGAATTATCGAGGGTTAAAGCTCTTTTGACTTTCCTTATTTTCATTCTATCGTGTTTTCTTTTCTTTCTTCTCTGCTGCTAAAACCAGCGACAACTAGGGTTCCCCTGCTGCTGCTGCGAGAAGTGAGATTACGGTTCATATGTTGCTGCGAGAAGAGAAGATTAGAGAAGTGAAACTAGCTAGGGTTTACCGTGTAAGTTCGTTTTTAAGTTAGGTTGTTTAAAGTTAGGGTTTCTAAAGTGAGGGTTTCTAAAGTTAGGGTTGTTTTAAGTTTCAGTTTTTATTCCTCCTTAGATTGATGATTTCTTCTTTTGGTGTAGGTACTGCTGCTGCTGTTGTTACCTTATCTTCGATTGTTATTAGCTGTTGTTGTCGGATTTACTCCGTAAGTATGAATCAGAAACTTAAATTATGATTTGGGTATTTGCCTAGTTTTGATTTGTGTGATGCTTTTATGAAACTGAAATTAGGAAGAATATTTTCTTAATTTTGATTATTCTGATGGTTTTGTGAAACTGAAATTAGGTTAGGTCTTTTGTGAAACTGAAATTTTGATTTGGGTGTTTGCTAAATTTTGATTTTTATAGCAGCAGAGTAACTTGTATAGCGGTATATGGGTGTTTGCTTAAATCATGGTGTGGTTTTATGATTTGTCTGCCAGTGCTAGTGCTACCTCTCAAGGTTTGCTTTTTCTTTTTCTTTTAAGTTTTTGGTTCTTTGTAAATCTTGTCTCTGTGCATGTTGCTTTTTCATTGTCCAATTCTCATGCCGTCTAGTTGATTTGTGCTATGTTTTGTATCTTCTATATTGCTTTTGTCGGATGCCTATTCATTTTGTAACTTCTATTTTGTTCAAGTTGTTAAAGTTGGACTCCATCGGTTTATACTGACGCTAAAAATTCAGCAAATGAAACTTGGCCACTGAAAACCGATGACTATTTCCCGTGAGCATAATTTACTCCTTATTGATAAAACTGCTTTGATTAATAGTTAATTTTCATACCAAACTTGAATCTTCTGACAGGTATGCAAACAGTGCAAATGCTTATTGGACTGGTTATTATACAAGTCGACCTGCACTCAAGCGTTATGTTCGTGTGCTGAGTGGATACTATCTGGTATTATATCTTGCTTCCATTTATTTTCAATATTCATTGAGTATCTCAAGTCAGGTTGGAGTTATGGAGAAACCCGTCCTTTAGTTTAGTCAGAAAGTATCTGTAGCTACCTAAAAAGTCTACTTACCAGTAGTGTATGGGTACCAAAATCATCTTTAGATTCAGAAGATGACAAACAATTGTTTTCCCGCCCCTGGATGTCTGGGGCTCTGACATGGACAGAGATGGGATCTCTATACCTTTCCTGACTTAATAATAGTTATATCTGAAAATATGCTAAAAGAAACTATTCTGTAGAATAGGCTGCCCGTCAACTTGAGTTTCTAGCTGGAAGGAAGTCAGCTGGTCCTCAAACATTCAGTTTAGGAGATGCCTTGGGAATTGCGCAACATCATGATGCTATCACTGGCACTGCAAGAAAACATACAACGAATGATTATGCAAAGCGGCTTGCTGTTGGGGCTTCTGAGGTTAATGGCCAACTCTCAATACAGTTGTGTACTTAGGTTTTATTAATTTATTATGCTTCCTATTAATAGTTATTTACTTGTGTTCCTTCCAATGTGGTAACTTCGATAGGCAGAAGCTGTTGCAAACTTAGCTCTGTCTTGCTTAACGAATTCCGATCAACCATGTGCGGCCCCTGATGTGACATTTTCTCAGGTAACATGTTTTTAGATCTTTAATCGTGACGAAAGTGCTGCCTAGTATCTACTCGTGCTTGATTGTGAATTGCAATCCATTGACTTTTTGTTATGTAGGTAACGGATAGTTTTAGGATAAAATCATTGCTGAGTCTTGTTGATGGACCACCATTTTAGTACTGTTAGCTATGGCTCCCTAAGTGGAGCTTATGTCAGTATAAGTCAGTGAATGCCTCCTCCGCTTGTTGAAATAGTATAGTAATATTGAAGTGTATATAAAATGAAAATATTGGTTTAACAGAAACATGTAAATACATCGAGTTTGGGTTCATTTCAAAGATCATATGTATTTCCGTGCTTGCATTTTGTCAGGATCCTCCAACCCATTAAACAGGACGTATCTAACATATTTCTTTGTTTCATAGGACAGTGTTCATTGCTGAATATAAGTTATTGTCCATCAACTGAGGATATACCAAAGGGGAAGAGCTTGGTACGTATTTCGATTCTGTTATGTGTTACACTTTTACTAAGGGAAGAACTCTAGCGACGAGATTCTAACTTGATAATTTTGTATCTTTTGCAGGTCTTAGTAGCTTACAATCCTCTTGGGTGGAGTCGCATCGACATCGTTCGAATTCCTGTGAGTATATGCTTTCGTGTATTCGTAGAACTATAAATTAATTTTCCTTGGCTATGTTATTTCTATACTTTACTTCATGATTTAAAGCATAATGTCTTAAACAATCGGAAGACTAAAAGTAACATTTTGTGCCACATTGTCTTTACTCTATCGTAGATATTGCACTCATCAATGCGCCATCTAAATAGAACACTAGTTATCATAATGAACTACCTCTTCTTCAGGGGTACTGATCAATGGGCCATCAAAATATACTTTTGATCATACCACTGGATCAAGACTGACATAATAAGAATCAAAAAAGGATTGGTTTATGGTGTGGTTTATAACATGTCATTATCAAAGAAGCTGAATTTTTTCCATGAAGTTATATCATGTGATCCTGCGCATACCTAGGAAAGGTATGTTTATAGTTAATTCATCCATCATTTTCTGTTTTCACTTGGTAGTTTTAACACACTTTTGTTGTTGAACTTGTTTGAGGATATGGATCTGCATGTGTACTTATAGTTTTTCATTTCAATTTTTTTTTCAGGGACTTAGCCGAAGTTGTCGAAATGAGAGCTGCAAAGGAAAAGAATAATGAAGGGTTAAGAAGTGTTGAAGCCTTTAGCTAAGACATGTATCTTGACTTGTCTAGCTTATTTGCTTCTTTCATCTCTGTAAATGTGGTGTATATTTACACTTGTATATGAAATTCATGGTAATAGTTGAACATGTCTGTATATATTGAATGAGGAGAAATGTAAGAATTAAATGTGTATGCATGAATTTGTAAGCACAATGATATCCATATTGAACTTGTACTAGTAAGAATAAGATTGGATGTAGGTAAGGCTGTGTGGCTCAGGGAAATAATATTTGTTGGGGAATCACTGTTTTGACCAGGTCAAGCAAGACTGACCTTTGTCTGACCAAGTCAAAGACTGACTAGGTCAAAGTCAAGGTCGGTCTTCTTTGACCTGGTAATTTTTTTTGACTTTTGTAAAAAAATTAGCAACAGTTTGTAGCTGTTGCTAGGAAAAAATCTAGCAACGTGAGCTGGGCCGTTGCCAAACAGTTGCTACTCGAATTAAGCAACGGCAACATTACCGTTGCTAAATTTAGAAACACCATGTTTAGCAACGGCTCGCTGGTGTTGCGAGTCAACTACGCAACTGAAACTGGCTGTTGCATACAGCCAAATATGGTGTAGTGTTCATTAAGTCACTCGTTAACTTCATGAAATCACTGATAAGATTGTTAGCAGACATCACTTTCTTGAATCAGAAATAATCAACATTGTTGCTTCCAAAGAAACAACCCTCTTGCAATCACGTTCTTCCCCGATCAACATCCTTCCAAAATCTCTATGGTATTCTCTCTTCAATGCCTTGTCAAACGACCTCATTGAATTACCACACTTCTCTTGACCTATCAAAGCCTAGAGAATATGATCTACGTTAATCTCCTTCATCGAAACCCATAGAACCCTAGAGTTCGAAATCTCCGCTTGTTCCGATGCCAACTCTAACTTCACGCGATCAAAACATACCTTAATCATCGAGTACCTTTCAAGTCGACCATACCGAGCCAACCATGGCTCTGATACCAATTATTGGGAGATTTTTTCTGCTACCATTTGAAGGATCTAACGGACCGTCGGACCCACTCGGGCCCGACCACATAGTACCGATACTATCCCCACTTGACCACCTGGTGAAGAATGCAGGTGTGGGGTTTTTATCTTAAAAGGCCTCGGTACTATGTTGGGAGATTCTATGACTTATTAGGCACCACCTTGAACTTCGCTTATTCAATGTGGGACTATCCCTTATGGCTATGGTCGAGCCAATCCCTAACAATCTCCACCTTGGCGAGATCCAGAGCCATCTCACCAACCATCGTCGTACAGTCACCGTTATGCAACATCTTGAGGTACACCTTGCTTCTTTATGTCCACAACCCCACATTGATTGGCACCATTCCAGGTGTACTGCATGCCAACTCAATCTACCATACACGATCATCGTCCGTTTACTACCGTCGAGCTTAGTTACAGTCAACTTGTTGAGCCTTGGCTGCCCTTAGAGCGTGCTCCACCTGAGTCAGATTGGATCAGGTCTAACTCCACCAATGAACCCTAGCTCCATGTCGTCCTGCCTTGCTCCACCTGAGTTAATGTTCCGCACCACCAACTCCACCCACCTTGGGCACCTTACCCAAGGGTCTTGACATCCATAACTACTCAACCACTTGTAGCCCTAGCTCTGATACCATTTGAAGGATCTAACGGACCGTCGGACCCACTCGGGCCCGACCACATAGTACCGATACTGTCCCCACTTGACCACCTGGTGAAGAATGCACGTGTGGGGTTTTTATCTTAAAAGGCCTCGGTACTATGTTGGAAGATTCTATGACTTATTAGGCACCACCTTGAACTTCGCTTATTCAATGTGGGACTATCCCTTATGGCTATGGTCGAGCCAATCCCTAACATATTCGAAGAATTTGAGATAACAATATATTTATAAACTTTTATTTCACATCAGAAAGTATATATAAATATAATCTTCATTACGTGTTAATTCTGAAATAGAACATGAATTAAGTTGTTGATATGTTGGCTTAAGCCGAATTATTGTGTGAACAAATTATGACAAAGTTATCAAGAACTTTGAGATACTAATTAACTAGTTTATCACCCGTGCTACGCACGGGTTTATTTGCTTTGCTTTTGTAAATATATTAGAGACCACATCTTGAACTTCACATATCATGAAAAACTCATTATAAAAAAAAATAAAAAATATTTGAGCTTGAAAATTCATTATATCTACGAAATTAAAAATAATTCAAGTATTATGTCCCAAAATATATAATGATTTTTAGTAGTTAATGTGTAGTTATAAATGTAAAAAACTCAACGTAAAAAAAAAAAGGAACTCTCGAATAAAATCTAATTTTATTCTCTGCTATAGTTATTTGTCTCTGGTAAATAATCCCCACCAAGATATCGGAGTTTATGAATGATTATTAGTCGTCATAGAAAAACGTAGTATATAAATAGTGTAATCCGGACCATTTGTTGAATTGGTGAACCTATATATGAAGAGTTTCATTTAGGGATTGATTTTGGTTAAAGTATTTATATTTATATATACAAAAAACATATTCGTATATAGAAAATTGTATGGAACAGGATTTGAATGTGGTCCCTTAGAATCAAACCACAAAAGCCTAACATCATAAATTCATTTCATTTTATTCTTTGGTAGTACTTGAGACTTGAGAAATATATTTGAAGTTGAAAAGAAATACAGGCCTAACAACGGTGGGTAAGAGATAAGAGTTTGGTTTCATTGTGAACAATGCTGAGACATGTATTCATTTGAACCCGTAAATTCCTTAAGATCATATTTCTTTTAACCCATTATATCCAAGCCAATTTTTGCAACGATAAAGTTCTCATTTTAGTTCCAGGTTTTTCCACAACACGTATCTCATTTTCGTCTCGTTGTTGTTAGATAAATTTTTGATATAATTAAATATATAAAATAATAGATAAAATTTCAAATCATACGATTAAAGCTTATAGAACCTCGAAACATGTAAATTAATGTTTTTATGGCCGGTCGGCGGTTAAATAAAACACAACCTATATGAAAAAGGCAAATTCCAAGTTAAATTCTTTAGTGTATGTTTACATACAACTTGATACAAATCGGTCAGTACAAAGTTTCAGACTTAAAACGTCAACATACACAACACACTTGGTTTAACTCAAATCAAATTAATAACATGCTTGTTATGAGATGTGTAGGATGTATTACCCGTTAATTTGGGTTGTAATCAACAATTATCAGTCCCAAAAAAATTACAAATGACTGTAGAGTGAGTTCGACCGTCGCATATTGCATATGGTGGAATAAAATTACTTTTACAATTTGAACGAACAAAATCACAGATTCATAGTGCTTATACAATATTTCTCCCCCAAAGTATTTTATAGCTAGTAGTTCTTGAATATCTTTGATTTTACTTTCACACATATAAAAGATAAAACCATATGCTATAGAACAGGATCTCCTTTCGCGTACAAACATCACCACCTTGAAGTCTGACGTCCCGTTAGAGATCATATACAAAAACAAAATCGAAAATTCGAGATCATCCATAGATATAACTATATACCTTAATGTACGGATCTCCTTTCATGTAATAAGCATCACCACCTTTGGGCATGACAATATATCACCACCTTGAGGCCTGGCGCGCCTACCACAACCCCTAAAAAATGAAAAAGAAAAAAAACAACGACAATTTTGCTATCCAGAAATATAATTATACCTTAATCGATCTGTCAATCAAATAGTAATCATTAGCTCCCATTATCACGACCATTGTATTTCTACGTTGTTATTACCTAAGCTCCTATTGCCATCGCTGAAATCATTAGTGCCAGTCAACCACACATCCAAAAGTACCTGCAAATACAAAAAAAAAAAAACCATAAATTTATCATGAAAGAAAGAACGAATTTGCAAACGATGAGGTCTACGTTTTTCTTTATAAAGGGAATCATGAGAAAATACTTTCCACGAATATTTTTTATTTTTTGGAAATAATATCAATCAATATTTCAAAAATGATATATTTGTAATATTTTTGGGTTGTCACATTAAATTGGAATAAATATTTGTGTCCAAAATTTATAAAATATCTTTTACACATTTAAAACAATTTTTTTTCGTGAAATGATTATGTTTCTCCAAGTGATATCCTTAAAATTTACTATAAAATGTTCTATAATATGAGAGTTCTCGTTATTTTTTGCAGTAAATAAAATATTTTCAATATTATCGGATATTAGTCTTCTTTTTCGGGAAAGTGTTTGTATCTTTTTATTTTTTGTTTGTCACTGTATTAGAGAATTTACGAAATGTTTTTTTGATGACTAACTATATAGAAAAAATAGCCATGGGTTTTTCTTCTCTACATTTTTTTTTCCTTGAATGAACAGTAATATTGGTAGTCAACGATCTTTTTCTAATGATGTTGTATTTTGACCATTTGACAGGATTATGTGGATTGCGGAGGAAGATGACATTTTGATCAATGTATAATTATCTATAACTCTAGGTATTTTCATTTAAATTTTATTCCTTGTTCCCAATTCGTTTAGTAATTTTCTAACTTTCAATTTAGTAGTCTGGAATTGTAATTAGGATTAGTGTGATCATAAAGAGTGTAATTGGACTTTGGACATTTTTTTTTTATTTTGATGATCAATTTTTAATTTTGCGATGAAATCATGATGAAAAATATATGTTTATGTGATTTCGCTTCTGATTAATTATTTTCCATTTTTAAAATATTATTACCCGTTTTTTCTTTCTACTTAGTTAAGATTTCATATTGAGATTCTATGTGAGATATATTAGACATTATCATATATTTATGTGAGATTTTAAAATAGGTCGGAAAGTTTCTTGGTAGTACCAGAAGCTCCGGTGAAGGTGGGTAATTAAAAAAAATAATTTTTAGAATATTATTACCTGTTTTTCTTTCTATTTAATTAAGATTTTATATTGAGATTTTATGTGAGATATATTAGATATTATCATATATTGAGATTTAATTTTTAGAATATTATTACCCGTTGTTCTTTCTATTTAATCAAGATTTCATATTGAGATTTTATGTGAGATATATTAGATATTATCATATATTGAGATTTTATGTGATATTTTAAAATACATTAGAAAGTTTTTTCTTTCTATTTAAGATTTCATATTGAGATTTTATATATCAGATATTATCATATATTGAGATTTTATGTGATATTTTAAAATAAATTGATTTTTTTTTGTGGGGTCAGAATCAACCAGAAGCTCCGGTGAATGTGAGCAATTAAAAAAACTCTGTTATTATATATATATACAAGGGATTTGCCCGTGCCGCAGACGGCACGGGATTGTTCAAATTGTACATGTATTTATTGAAATTTTTCCATCTTCGGTCGCCTTATAGCCCCCTGAATCTTTCAAAGACCCCTTGCCCTATATGCTTGCATTAACTCGTATTTCCAAATTTCTGTCTTCAAATTTTTATAGATTGAAGTTCACGGAACACAGTTGATGCACATGGCAACCTTCTATAGCAACTGGATCATTCATAGCCAGAATTGTTTTCCTATGTTTAGAAATTTATCATCTTGCGACCTTTGATCAGCAATGTAATTCCTACAGACAATGAGAAAGACAATGGCCAATTAAAGTAGGCTTAGTAGCATTAAAAGGGCAACATCAACCTTTGCAGGTATTCTATAACCGAATAGATAATCCACACCAAGGATTCAGCTCAACGAATTAAAAAAGAAGAAGAGGTAACCGTACTGCACCATTACCATTTCTTTACTTGAGGACTTTTCCATATAGACTGCAACAATATGTAACTGATCTGAATAATAATGACTTGCAAATACTCACTCCATCAATAATATTTCTTTATCAAATCAAAGGATGTTTCAAGAGATACCCACCACATTTACATGTACGTACTTCAGTTTTACAACCTGCACGCATCCTTTTTACGAAAGGAGTTGCTGATATAATTTACAAAAGCAATTATCAAGAAAATACATCTCCACTGTTGTTCTCATAGTATCAATTGGTATAACAGTGTTGAAGAAAGGTAAAAGTGGAGATACTCTATGCAAAGACTGGATATGTTTGAGTAGTCAGTTGACGGCTTACTATCGCTTTCACTCTAACTCTTTTCGAAAGCAATGTCGAGCCTCCATCCATGACCGAGCCAAACTCCACAACCTCAACCTTCAAATCCAAATATAGCAATTAAACTTAAAACTAATGTGAAAAGACCCAGATTATTTGATGCAAGTAAATGCAACTACGATCAATCAGGTACATCAAGATTAAAGTAGGCTTAGTAATATTCTTAGACGGACAATGATGTGTACTTCCTTGCAAAAGTTAGTAAGAGATCCTTAGTGGAATGTTGGTACCTAGTTTGTCCTTAGTAAATATGAATAGAAGGTGGAGTAAAAAAACAGGCGATTACCTTGCTATTTATTCACAAAGCTAGAGTAAAACCGCCACTACAAAGACCAAAATTCACGTATTATTCAACAATACAGTCCACACGCAGTGAACAGTATTCCAGAGGGTGACAATTAACCTTATTCTCCAAGGTATGTCCACCTATAATAGGATATCTCGTCACAATTTGCAGGCTGGCGGCTTTGGTCTCTCAAGGATATTGAACTTGGATAAGCGAAATGATAGAACCATCATGGATCAAGGGTTGAAACTTCCAAATAAGATTCTTGGGAATGACACCGTGATGCCTGTCTCCCTGTACATGAAATCAACCAAGTTTAACCCACAAACTGTAATTCTCACATAGGTGTACATTAAAAGAATAATAAAATGAAAATCGTAATGTGCATCTTGCTTTACAAACCCAACGGAAACGTTACATCGACTATCCACTTAAAACTATGGTAACGTGCATCAATACAAACTATGGTTATGTGCATCTTAGCCTGATCTATTTTATATAATTCCATTTCATGCATATTTTGATAGAAGTGGGTCCATTACGCACAAAATAGGCCTTACAACTGAAGAGGAGGGGCAACCATGGGATGAGGAGGGCCAACAATTATTTGAAGGGTTTAATGGGATGAGAAGCGACAGATTTACCATATAGGATTTCATCAGCAACATGTGAGTATTCCTGTTGTTTTCTTGGGTAACCACCGCCACTGATCTTATCTCCCTAGGAAAATCTACACCGCTATTTTTTGAGATACTATTTGTGTGCATCAGCGTCGAGTGTTTTCTGCAATTTCCTTTGTTCCTATTTTGAAATACTATTTCAAGTGGAAATGCAATGTTTGGGTTTCTATTAAATATAACTGGATGGAATTATATACCATACGAACACTGTAATATGAATGCATTTAAATAGGGAACAAAGAACATCCTCCAGACCTGATATTCCGATGGTGTGGTCCTTTCTTATCTGGGAGCTATCAATTAAACTGCCATTCCAGTGTCCTGTAAAAATATTTTGCAATGTCAGAAATAGGTATATATATATATATGTTAGAAACATCTTTGAAAGTAGTCTATCATACACACACATGCTTTGAATTTCTGAGATTTTTGGTACTGTACTCATGTGTACAGTCACAAACAATCTCCTACTAACTTGCCCTAAGTAGCATATCATAGGAATATCGAGTACCATCAATCTAAGAAAAAACCATCAAAGGTGCCATGAGGCCTATATAAAAGGGGACACTAATCATGTTTATTATTAGGCGTGTTGTGTAAATTAGATTTGCCCATAAATAGACACCAAATTTAGACGTGCTACTTAAGTTAGAGGTGAGTGAAACTAAATCCAATTATAACAACCTCTTTTCTAAATAGACTTGCATACTAATCAAACTAATAAGATACTACATTTTGTTTGATTAATTAGCTTTGAAGACATAATTAGCTATACTACAGGTCAAGGATATTGAACACCACTTACTTAAATCTGTATGCAGCGATTTCACTTTAGAAATATGAAATATGGGTTCGAAAGTGAACTAATAGTATGCGTTGACATGGCTAAGGAAACATCAATTTGGGGAAGTCATTTCATCAAATACGTAAAGAGTTTCCTTTCTATTTCATTTTCTATGTTCAAACCTTCCTAATAATGCTCTCACTTTCTACAATAGAAGGACTGTATTTGTACAATTTTGGATTTTCCTTCCTCCAACAGACAACGGTAAAGGGAGCAGAAATTTGATACAACAATTATAACTCAAACCCACATTCTTCTAAATCCACAATCAAAAAAACCTCATCAAAATTATAACCTTAGAGATGTAAATCGACCTCGAACTGAAAACTCAAACCCGCAATACAATCAGATAAGAGATGAGATTCAAATTGAGAAAATGAAAAGAGAGAGAATTTTTGTACCTGGACTACACAAACAAACAAAAAATCCACCGGTGGGAGAGGCCCTGAAGGGGTTGGATTTTGTTTGGTTGATCTATAAACTAATCTTTTATTCCATGGAGAAGGAAAATGAGATGGAAGAAGATGAGAATTTGAAACGCAAGGAAAGATTTTGAACCTGCTTGCTCTATGTCTGTCGTTTCAGAACTCAACCGTTTTCGGTGACTTGGAAGGGGCCCTAACAAATGATGCTGGGTGTAACATAACATTATTAAAGCAACCACACGACAACCACATCCACTGGATTAGACACGTGTCAAAATCGCAACGACCCGTTTGTCTAGGCCAAGTTGTCTTCGATGTGTTTTATACTATTGATATAATAAATGTTGAACTAGTTGTCCAGCCCGTGCATTCGCACGGGCTCAAGGCCCTAAGTCGTGCCGTGGTCGTGTCCTACACTATGGGGGTATGGCTCGAGTCCATACGTGAATTTTCATTTCGATACCAACGATGTTATTACAGTGACGAAACTGAAGAGAGGATAGAAATCTCATTTCGATCTAAAACCGAAGAGAGGATACAAAATCTGGTTTTCTAATCAAACCTGTTAACCCTAACGTGGGTTTGTTGATTTTGCATACTCAGTTGAAATCTGGTAAAAAGAGAGGAATGTTTAAATATCTATAAGGGTTGGGTTTTGTTAATTGATTTGAGTTTGATAAAGATTGTAAACGAATTCAAATCCATTGATTGCTTGAAGATGATCGATGGTTTCAGATTGAATTTCTAATGTAAGTTCCAAAACCCCCAATTTTGGTTTTCTTGATTATGTAAATCTCTAATTCTGGTCCTTATGACTTGTCGATCCGCTAATTCGTCTCTTTATTTGCTTTGTTACTGTGAGTTTGATTGATTGTGTATTTCATAGTTGTTTGTCAATTTAATTGTTCTTTGATTTCATTGTGAACTTGTTAATAGTGTAATAAAATTAAACTTGAACAATTCTATATAAGCTAAAAAAACAGATTACATTGCATAAAATGATATGATCTAAACCTAGAAAGTAACACTTGTATCTGCTTATAATTTTGGGTCTGGCTTGTTTTGGGTCTCATTGTCTCTTCCAATATCTCATTCTTGCAATTTCATATCGGTACCATGCAGTTTTGAGTTTACTTGGTGTCCTGATCCTTAACCCCATATACGTCCATACAGTAGTTGTTGAGTAGTTTCCCCCCATCTTGTAGAGATGCACCCTCTTTTTCTCTGAATTCGAAGATCATAATAGTCTGGCATAGCTACAGCTTTCTTTTCTTCCTGCGTAGCATCAGATAGACGAATCCAAGGGTTATCACACGAAGATCATAATAGTCTGGCATAGCTACAACTTTCTTTTCTTCCTGCGTAGCATCAGATAGACCAATCCAAGGGTTATCACATGAATTCTGTTAGCAGTGTTAACCATCTTAATGTCTGTTAATTTTCTACCTTTTCAGATATCAATAAAAACAGAATAGCGTTGGAAGTAATAACCCAGATAAGTAACTGTTGCTGGATTAACATCCATATAGTTCCTCCATACAACGGTGTCCTGGAGATACGTGTTGCTGAAGCTTATGGTGCACGGTGGTCTAAAGAAGGTTCAAAGGTAATTTTACTACTCCTGTGTTTTGATTCTTGAAGAATGGAAAATGGTGTGGATGATCAATTCTTTAGTTGTCACATGCTGGAGTCACTCTCCTATGTTTATTCCAAATATTCATAGAATCTGATGTAAATGATTCAAGTAATGCACGGAAACCCAGTAGGTAAGAAATGGTTTGGAAATCAATGCCCTTTTGTGTGTTTTTTTATGTTTCAGTTCATCGGTTTTCTAGAAAGATACATGGAGGATGGCCATTCAAAGAGATGGAGCATGGAGGCATTAATTAGAGTTTGATATTGAGAGCATTGATCAGTTTCACTGTGGCTGCATTTGTAGACTTGTATTAACCCAGGTTTCTGTCAAAGGAAGGTAACAATGTAAGGCTTGCCAAAATCAAAATCATCTGCACTCATCTGAGCTAGCTTTTTGTTCTGAAATATGCATTGAATAAGGTTATAATGATCACTGTAACTTCCAAAGGGAAGAAAACTAAATTTGAAATAGATATTAGATGATTAGTAAAATTCATTATAAAAAAATCCATAATATTATTATTCATTCGTTTTTTCCCCTTTCTTAGTTACCTTTTCTAATTTTCTTTCATGTAAGTACTCATTTGTTTATGTTGCTGATGGTCGGTCCAAAGTAATAAAGCAGTGAATTATCTTCCCAGGCAAGCTAAGCTATCAGCGTGCACATTTTTTTGTAACTGTGAAGGTTGGAGGATTTGTACCTCTTGCATATGGTGCCTCATAACAGAGGAAGGGTACTTTGTGGTGGTCCAAGATCGAGGGCTCCTTTGAATTCATTTTCCTTTTAAGTGATCTGATGCGCTTCCCCATTATTAACTCTATTTCTTGTAGAGCATAGTTTTGTAAAAGATCGTTAGTATAAGTTAACTTTGGGTTTCCATATAATTGCTGGTGTCACGCTCAATTATATCAGCCAAAAGTTTTCAATTGGCAGCCCAAAGCTTTTTGGGTTCAGTTACTTTGAAATTTAGCACCAGTGTGACAAAAAGTTCTCTTAATTTTTTCTGTTAGCATAGAATGATGCAGCTTCTTTTATGGCCATATGCCATTCCCCATCATCTTCCAACTAATGCAAGTGTGAAATCACTGACATTATCAAATCCAAATGTCTTTACATCGGTAAAGATTAGAAAAAACCTATGAACTATGGTTACTGATAAATAAGCAAATCAAATCCAAATAATTGAATACATTTGGTCTCAGCTAATTCACTGTCCAGAGACTGGCTAATTGGTTCTTTAGCGAAAGACTCGCATTACTGATACTATTCATTATACTGACACTATTCATTGACATAATGAGATTTCATCGACAAAACAGTACAGGAAAAACAATGCTTCAAAATACATACCATTTCACCCAGATCACCAGGGAATGTAACTGTGATTTAAGAAAATCCAGGGTCCATGTATTTTGGAGAAGAAGGTGAGTAAATAGACCTTCAACTCAAAGTCTAGTTGCTATATATACTTTATGCATACCCTTATTGTTGTCCAGAGCGCTCTAGACTTTCTCTTCTCTGTGTATCCAAGAACTCGGGCTTCCCCATTTTCTGGATCTGGATTTCTTGAAATCGATCAATTGATATAGCTGCAGGTCTAGTGTAAGAAACCTACCACTTCATTGCAGACT
This sequence comes from Papaver nudicaule, assembly GCA_023529015.1. Taxonomy (NCBI): domain Eukaryota; kingdom Viridiplantae; phylum Streptophyta; class Magnoliopsida; order Ranunculales; family Papaveraceae; genus Papaver; species Papaver nudicaule. The sequence goes on from JAJJMA010139022.1 coordinate 20,860, forward strand.
CTATCTATCTATTGCACCATTTCTCTCATAAGCTCATTCATACTTCTGTTTCAGGGAAAACCTAAAATAGAAAAAGCCAACAAAATAAAATGACCATATTGCATTATGTGGCATAAAAAAGGTGTCTGAAATTTCAATTAATTACTCATCCATAACTAATCAAATCTACATCAACAGATAACAGGCTGGTCACTTTAATGTGGTCAAAAACATACATATTTTATCAATGCGTATTCACCGTACCTTCCAGCAGTGGGTCATTCATCATCCGTGAAAACACTTACGGACACATGCGCAATATCAAATCCATCGAAGCACCCAACTCTGCATGCTTCAATCCCGCAACAAACCTGATGCAATCCTGCACAAACATCGCTAAGCAAAGGCATAACAACCAAGTTCAAAAAAATCAACATCATCAATCATAGATATCCATGTCTACACAACTCAAAGCCTTAATCCATAAACAAAGGCTTAACTTCCTAAAAAAAAAAAGAAAAATGATACTTAAACTCCACACACCTTTTCACATATCATCTAAGAAGCTCAGTCAACACCCTTATCTGTTTGAGCTAATATGACATCCATTGTCTGACCCAATTGATGACAAAGCTAAAACAAAAATTATTGAGACAACCTTTAGTGCACATAAAAAATGCTTAATACTAAATGATTATCTGTACCTCCAGAACCAATCTGTATTTTATTCTTCTCAATGCAGAGCATTTTTTTTCACTTGTTGCATGTAAGCCCTGTACTCGGGAGTCGCAAGGTGATTGCTAGGGATGCAATGTGGTTATTGAGAGTTCGACAACCACGTTTGTTCTTTTCTCTAAATCATACTCTTCATTTTCATCCACCTGATTCTTTAGTGTTCCTCTTTTTCTTGGTTTCAGACCTTTCTTTGTAAAAGACAACACCTCATCTGGGACCACGGAGACCTTTGTGAGTTGTTGATGTTACAACATCACAGTAACCAAAGGGGTTTATGCATTTCTGTAGACCATCCAAACACACATGATATTAGTTTCCAAACAAATGTCGTTACGTAGTTTGAGCGTAAATCATTACAAAAATAGGCATCCCAAGCAACTTGATAGAGAAAATATGTCAACACATGTATGCAATCTTTTCCGTCTCAAGTAGAAAATCCACAGAAGACAAAATCAAGGTCAAAGAAATGATTCAATGATACTATATGTAGGAAGAGTATAATAGGCAACATTGACATTTCCTAGACAAAAACTCAGAACCCACGGAGTCCGGTATTAGCACTACATTCTGATCTCGTGACAGTTATGCATTGTGCTATTTATAGTTGTTTTGATTGCTAACTACGTTGGCATTCAGACATGGGATCCCAAAAATGATTTTAAGAATTGATGAATTCAGCATGCGGGTAATCAATTGAACCTTACATAGCCTCTACGTCCAGAACCGTCTCTATATAATTGCCACAAAGGCTTCAAATGATGGAATCGGTCCAAGATATCCACCCTCCATCATGTTCCAGCAAAAGTAAATTGTAATGCCCTGCATAAGTACAATGATTAGGTTTTGTTTGCTTTAACCTTTAACTTAAAATGATCTGTAATTTGCGAGAAAACAGAAATAAGGGTTTAAACTTTAAAGGTAACCTGTGCATTCGCAAGATGCATTAAATTTTCAGAAACGTATTTGTTTCAGTCTTTCTAATCAAAATGCCTCTTTCAGAACCACGGATTAGACATAGAGACACTTGCACAGTTCAGTACGGACATTAATCATTTTCTCTTCGAAGACACTGAAACACCTAAATGTGTAGCCCCTGCTGCGTCTGTTAATTGATGGGGTCTGCAACAAAAAAGTATAAAAATCAAACATTTTTTTTTTGTTTGCTCAGTGAATCAAAAGCTTTCGTAAAAACCCTTTTAAATGGCATAATCATAATTAAAATCAAGAATTTCAGGGATAACTTTGCTAAGTTTTTGTGAAAATACTGTATAGCAGTAAGGTAACCAAGGTAGCTAAATATCTCGAATATACATATGCATCCATGATCTGTAAGCACAATTAAACAATTCATGGTCTCTGCAATGACAACGTTACATATGCATTCATGATCCCTAAGTATAATTCAACAATTCATAATCTCCACAATGACAATGGCCTATACATTTTCACATACCTTCCCCATAATTCAACTGGCTTGCACGTATATAGTGATCCTTGCACTGTCGGTGAACAAAATCTCAGCAGCTGAACCCACAATAGTCGGTGTGCCCGTCACAGACTCATCATGTACAATGAGCTGTAGCTTTAACCTGCACAAACATTTGTTCAGTTTGTTTCACACCAACCAAACAAATGTGTTAACCATGTAACATATACCAAAAAATTATTGCCTGGGTTTAGATGCTCCCACCAAGCAATTTCATGCCATAAAACACCTCTCTTCATCAAAAGAATCACAGTTTGGGCATGTTTTTTAGTAGCATGTGGAATATGGGGCAATGCCAAGTATTACTCCATTCCTTGAATGTAAATGCCATGCCCTTTTATGGAGTTGTCATTAGTATTTGATTATTTAATGGTATTCCGGTAAACATCAACCAAACCATTGAACTACCTCAATTTTTCCTTATATAGGATGTTGTTGCTCATCGAAACATCTCCGTAGAATCCGAAACCTTGAACCCGTTGCTGCTCTTAACATTGATTAAATTGTCTGTTTTCCGTGACTGAATTTTTTATAATTTGAACTGTAAAATCTAAAATGTGCAATGAAAAATAAATAAAAAAAAAACACAGGGATGGTTAAGATGGATCACTTTTGGCATATGCAAAGACGAAGGAACTGGGCATCTTCAAACTGTTAGCAAGCAAACCATTGAACTACCTCACTCTTTCCTTATGTAGGATGTTGCTGCTCATCGAAACATCTTCGTAGAATCCGAAACCTTCAACCCGTTGCTGCTCTTAACATTGAATAAATTGTCTGTCTTCCTTGACTGAACTTTTTATAATTAAAACTGTAAAATCCAAAATGTGCAATGAGTAAATAAATAAAATAAACACAGGGATGGTTAAGATGCTCACTTTTAGCATATGCAAAGACGAAAGAACTGGGCATCTTCAAACTGTAAAAGATGTTGCTCTACTAACACTACCCCCAAACCACTATACAATAGAAAAGGCGGTGCGACTAAACAAAAATCCAAGATTCTCTACGAACATGCTTTTGTACAAAATGGGTTGAATTATAGAATAATGAACTGTGCCGACTACCAAAAGCCATTACACATTAAGGTTTCACCTCCCTCTCTTCCATAATGATCATAGTATACCTATCTCCTCCTAAACGTCGATCCATCTTCAGCCATCTCTGTGTGCAAGGAGATTTTGTTTACCACACAAAAATGAAGATCTCATAATTGTCCAACACCCTCTGGTTTATAAACATAATGTCCTCTCGCCAGTTTCACTAATCTTCTCACCCACAAAGTACTCAAAACATTGTACACTCAAAAGTACACAACACAAATATCAGTGCTCATAAAGCCTACATTGATGTATAACCACGATTAAGAAAAAAACTACCATATTCATATTCCAACCTAGAAAACTACCACATTCATAATTCATGAATTACTACAAAATCAAATCGGTGCCTTTCCAGAAAAAAAACTGAGATTGAGCAACTGAAGACACCAACATCAAGCACCGATTGAGCAATGGCAGCTATCATTCATTTATTAGTCACATTAAAAGTACAAAGTACCTGTGGCTCGAAATCATGCGAGATAATGATGTTGGATTATTTCACCACTTGCCCATTGTTGTACAGATATTTAATTTAGTGCAGACTAAACCAATGGCAGATTGTCCTTAGACTCCTTACTACCTGATTGAATACGGATCAACGAACACCTGCAATTAATTAAAATTTGGTAATTCTTAATATGTACCATGAATCATTAGCTGTCAGGCTTCGCCTGAGAAGACTATTGCCTCAAATAATTGAAAAACTTATTAATATTGTATTCTTGGCAATGAAATAATTTAGAATTTTTATTACCTGATATTCTTGGCGATGAAATAAGGTGAATTCTCATCCGAAGCCTCCCGCAGAGTTAGGCCCTTACAAACCACTTGCTTTAGCTTTGACCCCCCATAGTCAGAGGAGCCCTAAAAGACAGCAACCCTAAAAAGTTGTATTCTACTTTAAACCCGTTAAAAACCTGGAAAAAAAATCAAATACATACTTAGAGAATTGAAAAAAAAAATCATATACTGCAAAGAAGAATCGAAGAGAAATACAGCGCAAATACATACTTAAAGACGGTGGATATCGATATTTCTTCCTAAATTTAATTAGGTGTAATATAGAACATTTTGGATTGACATACTTAGAGAATTGAAAAAAAAAATCATATACTGCAAAGAAGAATCGAAGAGAAAAACAGCAGGCAAATACATACTTAGAGACGGTGGATATCGATATTTCTTCCTAAATTTAATTAGGTGTAATATAGAACATTTTGGATTGAAACGCATAGCACACATAAATTGACTCATTGATTGAATTGAATCCACAAAATCAGATTAAAACCGAACAAATCGGAACAGAGTGAGAGGGGAAATCGTTAAGAAGGAAAGAGTCAATCAATTTTTTAGCAGAGATCAAAAAAATATCAACAGCACAATTCTAGGGTTTCTATTGCTGAGCTTCTTCTCTATTATCTTTGTTCATGTCTCTTACATTCGCACAACCCTAAAAGGCTGCATATCGATACAAACTGTGATAAAGAACGATTGAAATAAGAGAGAAGGATTGCAAAAAAAAAATCGAGAAAGGGTTTCTGCTCGGAGAGGAAAAGAGGGAGAAACATAAATTCCGGTGTATGGGGCATACGCAACAAAAAAAAATCTGACGGCAAAAATTTCCGCGACCTACGAAAATACACCGGGATTCTCCAAAACACCCTCGGTCTCGATGGGCTTAATCAACTGCCTGGCAAAATTATTCCAGCCCCAGAACTTCGAAATGTTCTGATTGGTCTAAAAATTTATGGTGGAGCCTCGAGCTCTAATATTCAAGCTTTGTTCAACTTTCAATGTGGATGAGTTATTTAGTACTCCTATTATTGTTTTAATGATATCTTACAATTATTTAGTCAACCCAATTAGAGTTGCTTGGGTTTCTCAGACTTCAATTTTGTTTAGATGTGTGGAATTCATAAAGAAAGAATCCAATAATACATCCCCGATTGAGTTTGAATATATATGACTGCGAGACTTAAATTTGTCTCAACATTGCTGAAATTTACTGTCTTAGTTTCGCAACATTATGCACGATACGAATACAAAAGGAACAAAACACATGAACCTTGAGTATTCATACGTGAATCAAGAAATTCAGAAACAGGTATTGTTCATTTATTGTTAAGCACAATTAATTTTGCAAATGCACTTATGGAACAGTTACCTTTTAAGACCTCTTATGAATAGATTGATATCTTAGTTCTGTGGGAGTAACTGATTATTGAATTCAGCTATTATGTGCTTATTTTGGGAACACTTGTTGAGCTCTTATTAATGTAACCTCTGAATTTATTTATGTCTCCATGTTTAGTATATACTTATGTGAATGGATAAATGTTAACAAAAATCGTCTTTTTCGAAGACATCATTGGACCATTGCGATACTCCTACTTAAGGCCTAGTTGAGTAAGTTATTTGTATTGTGGTAGTACATGGAAGGGAACATGTTGATAACAAGACAATGTGTAACTGCTATGACTCGCATGAAAAGTTTGCTTGATTAAGGTATTGTGATTGGAACCATTAAGCTTTTTGTTTGGCAATTATGCGCGCCTTATGTTTTCTACGATTGACCATTAATAAATTATCTCATGGACCAGTGGGAGAATGTAAGATAATTTCCATTAGGTGGAATTATCTCATTGGGCTCATGTGATAACTTTGGGCTAATCTAGATGTTGTTAAACTATCTGGGT
>JAJJMA010139025.1:0-12626 GCA_023529015.1 Papaver nudicaule
GTGTAAATGGATGTCCGAACCACAAATCCGTTCGAATTCGTATTCCAAATATATTTACATTTATATTTTATATGTTTATGCAAAACTTTTTTTACATTTCTTTTAATTTCGGATATTCAGATCAAAATTCGAATACAAATTTGAAGTGGAAAAGATTATATGTTCGAATTTGGAATTGAATTTGGATGTTATTTGGTGGCTCACATGTGTGATATAATGTCAGTTTCTACAAAATAATTCCACTATTTTCAACAACTAACTAGTTCTTCTCTTTCATCGACCTTCATCGATCTGCTATTTTCTCTTATGATTTTGGAGTTTAAAAATTCAGAATTCAAAAACCACTGCAAACCACGAAATAGTGATCTTCACATCTAGTTTGTCCATTGACCACTTTCAAGAAAATGCATCATGTTATCCAAATTCGGAAAATAGTATGGATTAGTACTTAGGGAATCATCAGTTTCTTGTTTTTTGTCTTTACCACTGTGCTGGATGAACCAACATTCTTTCCCACAACTTTAGTGACATCTAAGTTTGTTATATCTAGGTGGTTGTTGTAAATTTTATCAGGAATGATTCGCGTATCTTTTGGCTGATGTATTACAACTCGCAGTTGTTGACCCTTAAGCAAAACATGACGGTTGAGAGCTGCCGACTGACCCGCTGCCGTATAAAATGATGCATATCCAGTTCTGCCGCGAGATGTCATCTAAAAACAAAACAAAAAAAAAATATATTAGATAACTTCAAAAACTTTGAAGGCCTGAAATGATAAACAAAACTGAGTAAAAAACAAAACCTGGGTTTGGAAAATAGCTTCTAACTGTATGAAGGCCTCGGACAACTCTTCTTCAGAGACACCTGAGGGATTCCTGTAACACAAACTCTATAGTCTTTCTCCATGAATCCTGTGAGACAAAAGGACTACAACATTAAATCTAGTAAGTGGCTCAAAGTACATCAATACAGTCATCAACATTTTTGCCAAGTCCAATCAATCATCATGAACAAGCTAACAGAGAAATTGAACAAATGCTTAGAAAGTTACCCTATTGAGGGATCTTATGAATTGTAAGGAGGGGAAGTTGACTAGAAATATAAGTAAAGTGCAGTTGTACTTTAACAACAAAGAAAAGTGATTTATGCTTGAGTTCTTCAATTTATATCTTTCACTAAACTAGACCTAATAAAGCAAACGTTGAATTAATGGTCAGTATAGTTAATCAACCAATCTTTATTACCTATCCTAATGAATATCTTAGACGCGTAATCAATATTCCCACACTCACCATATACATACACAATTGTGTTCTCTAGAACGTGATCAAACAAGCCTAATCTCAAAGCATTAGCATAAATTTGCTTCACAGAAGAACTGCACTTCATATTAAAGAGTTTCTCCAACTCTTGGCATATTCTTAAATAAATAAATGCTACATTCATATATAAAAAGTTTCATAAATGCAATATGGACAAAGTGTGGGATTTACTTCATAAAATTATTACCACAAAGTAGGAGATTTACTTCATAAATTAGCAGGGAACATTAGCCTCGGCTTTAAATTGTGAGTCATGCTTCTATGCCTTTACTTCCAAAGTTTTGATATGTTGCTCAAACATTTTTTATGCATCTTTTTGTTTTGCCTACTCCGTCACTTTTTGTTTCTAAGATGATAGAAAAACAGTACAAACAGAGAAGCTTGACGATGAGGTCTTTTTGTAACACGGTACAACGAAGACTAGGTGGTTCGAACAGTACCATTAAAACACTATTGATCCTCTTTAAGCTTATTTACCCAATAAAATGAATTAGTAATTTCAGTGTTGCATTGGGAATCATCGTGTCCTTTTTCTTTTCCTCTATCACCGTTGTTGGATGAACCAACATTCAAGTTCACTTTTAAGTCTGTTACATCTTTGAGGCTGTTGTAAATTCTATTAGGAACAATTCACACATATCTTCGTGGATCTCTTACAACTTTCACTTGATCACCCATAAGCTTAACATGACCTTTGATGGCTTTCAACATGTCTGCTTCCTCATGAAACGATACATATCCAGTTTTTTGGGTTGTCTTAGTCGGCGATGATCAAAGAAAAAAAAAAAAAAAACGCCAAAAATCTGAAATGATAAACAAAACGAGTAAAGAACAAACCTAACTTTGGAAAACAACTCCAACTACAAACTCTTTGAAGGCCTCATACAATTCATTTGTTTGGCACAATTAGTAAAGATCTAGTAAAATAACGAGTATAGACTTTAACATATGCAAATGCGGTGGTACCGAGTACACCACCAAATCCTTTGTATCCAACAACCTATATAACAAACTTTGTACAACCTTTGCGGAATTAAGGTTGCCTTACCAAAGTCTCTTTTTTTGTACTGATCAATTCACACAAGCGCGAATTAAATGCAAGATACAAAAAGGTCTATTTGTTAACATACAGTGATTTACACAATATAACGATAAACAATTATAAAGCAGATATGTAAATCCACACAAGATTTTGTTAATGAGGAAACTACAATCCAGCAGAAAAACCCCGGAACCTCGTCCAAACCAAAATGAATACTCTTAAGAATTAATACACCATACACGCCTACTATCAGACGTCGGTCATGATGGCTAAAACATTGATCCCAATCACAATGCTTCTCCTCAGTATTCCTACGTCTCCAATCACAAAGTAATTCCGCACATGTAATCCCTTAGACACCAATCTAAGAGTTGCTCCACAGTCCTTGTGAAAACTATCGCTACCCGACCTCCAATCAGACGACTATATTTCCTTCTGAGACACTAGATCAATAAGGCAAGCAACAAACCCGTAGATCTGATAAAATGGTATTCAGCCAAATGACACAATTGTAAGGGGTAAAAGCTACGAAGAATGCTCGGCACAGCTCTCGATAAAGGAAGATAAGTCTCGGGCTGTACGTAGAGGAACGAGATGTGACAGTTTAGGAAGATGTCGGAAGAGTAGTCATAATTTGGATACTTCGAAGGGAGGGTGCCGAGGACAGCAAGGAATCTCGAAAGCATCTCGAATAGCAACCGACTTACTCGACAAAGTCTGACACCACCACGATTGAGTTGTTTGTCTTATTAGCTGTAATCCACCTTCGACTCCGCCTATATAAGGCGAGCTCGGGAGCCATTGTAAGGGTTGGAATTTTTGTGTAGCCTAAGGCGTGTGAGAGGGATTAGGTTAGTATCTCGTCAGGTCTTTGGGACATAATTTCCATGTATTGTAATACCAGAAGTTAGTAATTCAATAATGATTTAAATAGTTTCTCGTTTATTTGTATACGAATTCACCTCTCGAGATATATTGTTCAATCTCGTACTCATCAAGGTTTAAAGTAATGTGTTCTAATCGTAGTTTGTCATAGAAGTTCATGGTTGTTAGGTATAAAGTCTCTATGCAGATTTTATTCTAACACAACAATAATCAATGTGTGGTTCTTTTAATACCAATCAAGGTTCTTATGTTTATATTAATAAACTACTTGATATTGAAAAAGGTTGTTTTGTCTATGATATTTATTAAATAGACCCCTTGTTCTTGTCCCAGATACAATCAAGTATTAATATATGCAAATGTGTTCTTGAGGAATAATCAAGAAACTAAGCAATAATAAAAAATTCAAACAAACAACTTGATTCCTTCTAGAGTCTATCAGTTTGGCACACGAAATCAGTGTTTCGCTTACAAATCTAGGTTGATAGATGTCTAGTACAGAAATTCTACAGTTCACCTTGAGTGACACTGATATCATAAGAGCAGTGTCCTAGAATAAACAAGGTGAGAACTGTAGATATGGAAATGGTCAGAGTACTATCAATATGATAGCTCCTAGCTTCTGGTCCAGTTGAAAGTCTTTCCAATCTCAACTTGTTAACAACGAGATAAACTCGAAGAACTTTAAGTTGATATTCTAACAAGAAATGTTTTAAGGACAAAGCTTGAAGTGGGAAATTCATCTCCTATTTATAGTGTTTCGACCAAGGCATATTTTGCCAAAGAAATATTGTGAAACATTAAATGAGAATTGAATGAGCATTCAATTCTGCATTTAATGGCATTCAATGCGGACCTTAATTTCTTTGACTTAAAATGCTTAAAACAATAAATGAGAACATATTTTCATTTACTGCGCATTTAATTACCTGATACTTACTCTGAAACAGTAACCGAAATTTCTTAATGACATGAAAATGTCATTCATCAAGTACTCCTTCCAAAGTTAACATAATGACAACACAAGCTTTAAATGTTGTCGTTAACTTGTTCCTAGATTCCAAGAAGATAAGAGTTGAATCATTTAGGTAGAAGGAATGGACCAATTCGAAATTAGCTAAGCAATAGATCATTATCGCAATCCGAATGTAATGCCTTGTCGTGCCATAATATGAACTCTTATATGAATGCACATGTTCATGACCATATTGAACCAAAATCATACTTTAAAAATTTGATCATTGAAACATAGTATGATTGAATAAATAATCTTCAGAACTCATTTTACAAGTGGAGAAATGAATCGTGGACAAGGAGATCGATTTCAGTATAGAGGGAGATTTCTTCTTATGGGAGATTGATTCCTGGTTAGGGAGATCGAATACTACCCAAGGATATTGATTACACATTAGTGAAATCGATTCCCCGTAAAGAGGATTGATTACAAACAAGTGTAATCGATTCCAACTTAGGTGAATCGATTTCTGGCTATTGGAGATTGGTCTCTACTATTAGGGGATCGATTTCTATAAGTAGAAAATGATTCCTAACTTAAGGGAAATCGATAGCACCATGTGGTAATTGATCCATGCTATAGAGGATCGATTCCCAATAAAGGAAATCGATTTCTAACTCTGGAAATCGATACCTAGTCAATGGTAATCGATCATAGCTTCTCGAGATCGATTCCTACAAGAGTAGATCGATTCCTAGCATAGACAATCGATACCAATCAATGGTAATCAATTCCTACTCATAGTGTATGATTTTTAGTTCCAGAAAAACTAGAAACTGGCTTTATTGCTTCGTGATAAAATCACTCGCACACTGAATGCACAATATAGTCGGATTGAAACATCTTTATTGATATACATGCAAACATTCAGGAAATGAAGATTAACTTCACCAAGCCATTCACTATGGGAACTATTCATAATACAAAGTTCCTAAGAACTTGTATTCAATTGTTCGAGCAAAACACCAATGGAGTATAAGAAGAAGACTCCATTGAAATGTTTTCAGGTCATGAAACTCAAGAGAAGAGAGTTCATAGACACTGTCGAAAATACTAAAAATCATCAAGCATAGATTAAAATAATCATTCAGCTCAGCAGAAGACCGCTGGAATCATGTTTTCTAGAGGACTAACCTTTTTTGCTAAAGGAGGATATTATCATTTGTTCTTAATTCGCCTTCAGTTCTTTGATTAATCTTCTATATGACCCAACCATCTTCTACCTAAAGGTTTAACCTAGTGAAGTCTGACAATTAGTAGGCATGTTCAAGTGTACGAGTTTTGAACACTAAATTATGACAACCAAGCTTGACATACCAACGCTTGGTGGGGTTGACAGAGCGTGCTCTAACAAATTTCAATAGCCGAAATTAAATTAAAGTGTAACTTAATCATTTACTATCCATTAAGACATCCCCAACTAACATCTGAGATAGGTATAGTAATCTGAAGCCCTTACTTAATTTGAGACGGTAGAACACTCTGAAACCGTGCCTACGACCTGCGTTCGACCTTACCCGTCTCAACTTATAAGTTCTCATTATATGTGACCTGCTAGGTAAAGGTGTAAATGGATGTCCGAACCACAAATCCGTTCGAATTCACATTCTAAATATATTTACATTTATATCTTATCTGTTTATTCTGATCTTTTTTTACATTTTTTTTTATTTCGGACCGAAAATTGTCTGGATCAAATTCGAATACGAATTCGAAGTGAAAAATATTATATATGTTTGAATTTCGAATTGGATTTGGATGTTATTTGGTGGCTCAAATGCGTGATATATTTTCAGTTTCTACAAAATAATTCCACTTTTTTCAACAACAAACTAGTTCTTCTTTTCATCGATCTGCTATTTCCTCTTATGATTTTGGAGTTTAAAAATTTAGAATTCAAAAACCACTACAAACCACAAAATAGTGATATTCATGTCTAGTCTGTCTGTTGACCACTTTCAAGAAAATGCATCATGTTATCCGAATTCGAAAAAAAATAAAAGAAGATTGGTGCTTTTTATCTTGTTTTCTTTTTCAAATTCAGGAAAAAAAATCTTTGAGAGAAGTTTTGCAGGTTTCATAAATGTACCATGTCAGAAGTAAATACAAATACCGATTTCCCAAAATGGGAAGAAAGAAACTCATGTTTTGCTTTAACTTTTTAGTTTGTAAACAAAAAAAGCTTACTCATAAACTAACTTATCCTTTCTCTCACAGAAATTTTGAGACTGGGGTTTATCTTCAAGGTGTGTGTCCCTCTCTCGTCCTTTCATTTTCAAAACCTAGTTTGGTTGTTCTCTGTCCAATTTATCTGTTAAGATTTGTTCTTCTTGATGATTGTAATGGTGTAGTTTGAGCCGACGCTGATATTGTAGATTTGATTGTTTTGATTTTTGTTAGGGAAAAAGGCTTGGATCTGACCATAAAATATTTCTATCATCAGAGCTTCGATTGTCACTACTTATGAGTGAGATTTCTTTATTCTGGCTTGGAAAATTGAATTAAAAAAATATTGATTATACTGAAAAAATTATTTCGGTAAATGTTAGTTGTTTTGTTTTCATTATACTTACTTTACCCTTTCATGGATCTTCATCTCTTTGTGCGTGTTGAGTGATTTACATGGTAGATCTAGGATTTTTGTTCAGAATTTTGCAAGTAAATTGTAGAATTGTTAAGTCGAATTTGCTGGTAGTTATTAGTGTTTGTTCAGTACGGTCATGCAGAGCTTTTAAGTGTTTACTGCCCAGGTCAGATTTGCTTGAACATTGAGAATGTTGTTGTGAGATTTAGTAGGTTTGCATGTCCTTCTCATGGAATTATAGGTTTTGAATGTCATTCTGCATGTGTTCATTTTCTTTTTCTTTTTGATAAATAAACCAGGGAGCACCGTGAAGTTACATATATAGTGTTGTAATTTCTTGTATTAGCCATATAAAGCAGATTAATCAAAATATGGTAAAGTCAGGTTTCATCCTACTGCTTACTGAGTTTTTGTCTTAAATACATACCCACTCTTGAAAGCATATAAGTTTTTCACTATCGGAATAAGACTTTGAGAGTTTAGACTCATATTACATATATTAAAATTTGTAGTGTTGCCTGCATCCAACCTTTGGGGTACTGATTTCACTGACGTTAACTCTGTGTTGATAGATTCAAGGACTTTGTTTCCTTTTATCATGTAGGGTGGTTTAGTTGACAAAACCATTTTATTTTTTTTGTAGAAGCTACCTTTTCTTCTTGTTCCTTTTGTGGTATGGATGCATCTTGCTCCAATATAGGTATCTGCATGATTAGATATCCATAGTGTTATTTCCCTCTTATGTTTGGTTAGAATCAAAACCTTTGATACTAAAATCTTATTGCTAAGAGACAGGTTTAGGAAATCCACCAATCACTATTTCCCCCAATTTGATTTACCACTCAACTTATTCTTCTAATACTACTAACCATAGTGTTTATACTTTTCCGTGTGCTTTGGGGATAGTGTTTAACTTTCTAAAAATTAAGTCACACTAAACGTCCAAGCTCCACACACTATTGTAGCCATAATTTCAGGCCAATATAGAGAGTTGAGTTACATAGTGTCTCTTATTAAACTATTTATGACGCCAACAGTGGAAATCTACCTAATATTTAAATCAAAGGAAATATCCAAACCCATAAATTGAAAGATTGAAATAATGAAATCCCGTATCATAAAAAGGTACGAAGATTATCTTCCTGCTTCCCATGCATGGAGAAAAGTTTGTTGATGTTTGGCAAAATTCGAGCAATTCTTTCATTCAAATGGAGCATATAATGGGCACATTTCCAAACAAAGGTTTGCATTCCAAGTAGTGTGGTCATTCTCCAAATTATATTCCTAAAAAGGGTTTGCCTCTAATCTTCATTTTGATATCTCTTTTACACAAACTTTGTTGTGAAATGTCCATTATATTCAAATTTCCACTGTGATTCACCAGTTCTCTGTTTACTGATTGTAAATCCTCTTATTAGGGAAACGGTTTTTTCATCAAAGTATAACTGAAATTTACTCAAATTCCAAGTCAACTGCTCTTCCCTACACTTCATAAGAACCCTTAGCAGGGTAACATCTGAGCATGTGGTCAAATTTTATGTTAGCTTGTTCATGATGATTGTATTGGACTTGGCAAAAACTTTGATGACTGTATTATTGTAATTTGAGCCACATACTGGATTTAAAGTTGTAGACACTGATATTATAGAATTGATTGTTTTGCGCTTGTTAGAGGATAAGCTAGACATTCTTGGATCTGATAGTGGGTAAATGTGTGATTGGATTGGCTTGAGTTGAAAACCCTAAGTTTTAGAGTAGATAGTAGTAAGCTGTATACCCCATTATATATGCAGTTGAAAGAGAACGAGGATAATGAAGAATAAAAGACCTTGAAGTTTGCGAATTTTATGACTTAAACGAACACATGAAGACTCTGTAGAGAAGTTAAATAATTGAAGAAATCATGTTACAACATGGAGTAGAGCTAAATTGTTTTATCTTTTGAAATACATGTGTAAAATTGGTTTTGCCACTAAAATTGACAAATGGGAAGATTGTTAGAGCATTGCTCGGTCAAACCTACAAACACTAGTATGTCAAGTTAGTTGTCAAGTTTATATACCAAAACACAATTCTTGATATAATCTAGTATTCGTATACGGGAATTAGATTAGGTAGTTGAGACCTTGAAGATGAAGACCAGTGATTCACGAAGACATCTATACATCTTCATCAACAAAAAAATTATGTGAGGAGAATAGTGAATCTTGGAGAATACTCTTAATCGAGTATATGGATTATGGTTATAAAAGAAATAATGTTTAAGTACGAAAAACCATCTTTTGACGTGCTACAATAATAAATCCGGCTAGACTACTTTATTACACATGTTTGTACCAAAAAGTATCCTAGGGATCTTAGTACAAAACAACCAATTTATAAGGATAATAAACATATTTATATGATGTAAACATAAGTGTAAAGACATGAATTTAGATATACCAATATAAGTGTTAAGACATGATAACAATCAAGTAATAATCATAAGTAAAGGGATTAATTGCAAACATATAATTTAACAAATAGATAAGAATTAAAGCTTGAGTAACAAAATAACAAGATGTAGTATTGATGGTGGTTTCATTACAAAGTATAGTTATCCATAGATAGGTTCTCAATCTTTGTGTGTGAGGGAGTAGTATAGTGAGACCATACCATTCCTCACCTCTCACCCAAAGATCCTCCTCTTCTTTACTCTACAAAGCTTTCTATTTATAGTACAAATATCTTCATAAATATCTTCATGGGTGAATACCCTTTTACCCTTATCTTAGTTGATAGGTTTTCTTAGTTCTTCTATGGTGAGTGTCGGTGTAGCTCTTAGTATGTTGCTCCGTGCTTAGTCTTGCGCCATGTGTTGGTGAGGACCTTAATCTTGCGCCATGTGTTACCTTCCTATCATGATTAAGGCGGTTCCTACTCTTATTTGCGTTCACACCTGGTGGGGTCCTCACACCTCCCTTATCAGTGCGACCTTCTTCTCTTTATCTGCGGCTTCTTGCTTACTTACAACTAAAGTCTTCTTCTGTGTGCGGCTCACTCTTATGAGATCTTTGTTCTCTCACTCTTCTGTGAGACCTTTGTTCTCTCACTCTTCTGTGAGACCATTGTTCTCTCACTCTTCTGTGAGACCTTTGTTCTCTCACTCTTCTGTGAGACCATTGTTCTCTCACTCTTCTGTGAGACCTTTGGTTCTCACTCATCTGGTGCTCACACATCTGGTTCTCACACATCTGGTGCTCACACATCTGGTGCTCACACATCTGAGACTTCTGGTGCTCACTCATCTGGTGCTCACTCATACTTCTGAGACTTCTGGTGCTCACTCATCCTTCTGAGACTTCTGGTGCTCACTCCTCCTTCTCTTGTGTTTACACGTGGGTGGTGGATACTTTGCACCAACAGTTTGCCCCTGTCGGTTTGCATTCGGCTTTGGGTTGCCTCAAGGGTAGAATGGTAACGACACATTATTTCTTCTCATCCTCACCCACGTTGCGCCTTATGCTTTATTTGGTGTTCTTTGATGGAGGAATCTCAGAAAGAATATTAGTACGAAAGTATATATACTTTGCCCCTATTCTTTCTGAGATTCCGAAGTCTTTTTGAATCATCCTGCAACAAAGAGTATCCAAATGTATTTTACCTTTTATTATTCGGTTTTGTATATGCTTGCCCCTTGTGAGCTTTATGTTGAAAATGAGTATTTGCCCCAGCTGGGATAACATGGTATTAGGTGCGTGAAGAAAAACATTTCAGAAGTTGAAAGCATGGCATGACGCTTGAGAGCTCCTTTTGGCGAGTCGTTTATTTTGTTGTTGTTGATGTATGAGGGTCATGTGCGCAGCAGCGTGAGAATCATTGTGCGTAGAAGCGTGAAGATCATTGTGCGCAGAAGCGTAAGGATCAAGTACGCAGCATTGTGAGCATCATTGTGCTACGAATCCTAAGTAAGCTCCTTTGGCTTCTTGTATACTCTGCCCCAGTTGTCCGCCTGATCACTTTGTCAAACAGTATGGTGCTTTCCATGTAGCTTCATTAGAGTAAGCTCAGATACAAAAGTGGAATCCGTGCATCAATCATCCAACTTAGAATAGTGGTTAGTTATTTATAGCAAAGGTATGGCTCGATTAACCGAAGATATAAACATACAAAGCATACAAAGGATTTGATCAATCAGATAGCATAATATAAAGTTATAATTGATTAATCAGATAGCATATTTATAAAGCACATAAATTAAACAGATAGCATGATAAAAATGGTGTAATTAATTAATCAGATAGCATAAATAAAAGATGCATTAGATAGTCCTTTAGACTTTTCAAGGCTGTTAATTAATGAGTGTATGCGCGTATTTGTTATTATTTTTTGAGATTAGGTAATTGTGTGCGTGTTTTATATTACAAGTTGTAGTAAGACTCGAATAAATTTTGATGGAGCTCTCGCAACACATTCCACACCCTAGCTAGGGGTGAGTCTGTGTATGCGAGTTCTGAGAATTAGAGTGCTACTCTGTGTCTCAAAGTTTCTTATTCAGATAATAGTTGTTCTGAATAAAGGGCATACACTGAGTTAACTCAATGGGTGAACTCAGTGACCTGAGAGTTAGAGGGCGACTCTGAGTCTCAATATTTTGTTTCTTACTCAGATCATATTCGTGCTGAGTAAAGGTCATACACTGAGTGCGATCAGTGACCTGAGAGTTTAGAGGATGACTCTGAGTCTTAATATATATTTTTTATTTTTTAGTAGGTGCGTATCTTGGTGCGAACACCCTGGTTCATATCTTTTATTTGTAAAGTCATTGAATTGTGTATTCTCCATGTTGTGGCTTGTTATTCCTTTATTTGAAATGGAGGTTGATGTAGACAGTTGAATTGCATCTTTCATCTCTTTGCATAACTTATTTAAGGTCTGATGTGTCGACGTCTAAGTCATTAATACAAAATTGGTGTTTGTCTCAACCATCTGAACTTGATTATGTTGCCCCGGTGCAAATCTGGCACGTATGTATTGTTTGTTGGCTTGCTTGCGGGTTGCTTTGCTTTCATGCATTGGTTCTGACATGTTCGTGAGCTCCACATTGTATTGTGCTATCATTTTCTTCTTCTGAAATATTAATAAACAAGATAAGAAATTATAGTTGTTGATCAGACGCTTAAATTGGCTTTTGAGGTGTAATGGGTATTTGTCCCCTTTTGCTTTTGGAAGCTGATTGTAGAAGCTTGTGAAAGAAAAAGCTGATGCCTTGATGAAGACGTAATATTTTGGTAGACTGTGGCAGTGCCTCAGGGTATTGACCGCAGTTATCATCATTGAAGTTTTGAGCTGCTGTCTTTGTTTGGACTCGGTTTTGTTATTAGAATATTAGTGGTATTGCTTTCCTCGGGCCATACTGCTTCATTGTTGTTGCCGGGTTATGTGCTGCCCCTTAATTGGAAATTGTTCCTCTTTGTCGTGTACACCTTGGTACTTCGAGATTTTGCTGCTTAGTAATTGTGGTTCTTGTTCCTATTGACTTTGAGTGTAGTATTGGTTATAATTTAGGCTCTCTCAGGTACCTGCACAATAATAATAAGGGAAGGAAAAATGTGAAGTTCCATCGTTGGATTATGTCAAGCTTGCAATTTT
Organism: Papaver nudicaule; assembly: GCA_023529015.1. Classification (NCBI taxonomy): domain Eukaryota; kingdom Viridiplantae; phylum Streptophyta; class Magnoliopsida; order Ranunculales; family Papaveraceae; genus Papaver; species Papaver nudicaule. Next base: position 12,480 of record JAJJMA010139025.1, read on the forward strand.
TCAATATTACTCTTTCTGTGAGAACATCATATTTACTCTTTCTGTGAGAACATCATATTTACTCATAATATTGATGCCCCACTCTTTCTGCGAGAACATTTTATTGAATTTTAATATCGATGCCCCACTCTTTCTGTGAGAACATCT
>JAJJMA010139031.1:0-14585 GCA_023529015.1 Papaver nudicaule
ATTGTGTTTCTCGTATTTGCTTCTGTTTTTTAGATGCTGGGTTCTCCACATCCAGTGGACTACAATTTTGTTGATGCCTCTTTCCTTGGTTCCTGGTACACCTCTGGCTACCATCTGGAACTTGATATTCTGACATGGCCCTCTTGCGGGCCCCCTTTGGGATTTTTTCCTTTGCAGTCACACTATGTACTTGTGTTTCTCGTTGACTCTCGACATGCTGTTTGGCTGCTGATTGTTGTATCTCATGGTCTTTTGGTAGATCCACTTTTCTTTGGTCATCTTCTTTTAGCTCCGCAGAAATAAGCTTGTCAGTATGTTTAACAGGTACTCCGTGCTCTTTTGGATTTTTTGGAGAAGACTCTGGAGTTTCCTGCAGCAAGAGAGTAATATTCAGGATTCATGCATATCCAACGTGAATTCGTTGGTCATGCGAAGACAAGGATAAAATTATTTTCCAACAGTAACTGTACCAAAATTGTAATGAAGGCTGCACACAGCTTAACTGAGTCATAATCAATTAGGTAACCTCATATCTTGAGTTCTGTAATTTTCACAATCATTCTTGGTTCATCTTTATTTTTGTGCATAAGGCACTCATATCCTTATCAGCATAAACGTAGATTGACTAACTATTAAATAAATGTTTTCAAGAGTAAAGCAAACAAGCTAAGCAACCAACCTTAACACCAAAAGTCAAGGACTTTGGCCAAGGAATGACTGAGCCCTCGGCACCTTTTAATTTCACAAAATTTTCAGCTTGTACAGGTAAACTGTAGTTTCCATCGAATACTTCATCGATCTCGACCGCAAAGCAGTCAACATCTGCACCTGTTTCAATTAAATGATGTTTTCCTGGTAATCTAAAGGCTCTACCTCTAGCAACGGGGTTCCCTTTAGAATCTCCATAAATTCTGCACTCTTTACCCTGCAGAAATATATGGCATATGAAAATTATAATAAAAAAATATGTATATATTCAATCAGTGCCTGTAAAATAACAAATACCAATTTTTGTTGAGTTGGCGAAATCTCAGAAACCCTTGGTGCTCCGACTACTTTGACTGCCTTCTTTGGTTGCCCAGATTGAGATATTGTACCCCGAGAACCGGTTCCAGCTAGTCGATCTCCTTTTTCCTGGCTATCTTTTTGCAGCACACCAGTTTTTGTAACCTGCAGCAAGAGGGTAAAGTAGCATATATTCGAACCCGACATGGACTCATTGGTCATGAGAAGAAGCAGGAATTAGAATGAAGAAAAGTAATTCTCCAACAATGTAACAGTAAGTTAGAATGAATTGTGTACCTTTTTCTTAGTCTTCTCTGGTGGCCCAGATTGGGATTTTGTACTATGAGAACCATTCTCAAGTTGATCAGCTTTTTGACTCTCTTTCTGCAGCACATCATTTCGTTTAGGTACCTGCTGCATTTTTTTTAGGTTATGGTTAGGATTCTTGTAATATGTATTAATCCAATATGGATTGGCTGGCCATCTGAATAAACAGGAAAAATGGTTGTACAGCTATATCAAACAGGTTCCACATATCTCTACTTATTAGGTACTCTAATTCACACTAGCATCTGTGTCTCTGATTCATGTAAAGAAACATTCAGCGAACAAAGAACACATAACGCATTACAACTAACCTCAGGAGAAAAAAGCTGGGTGAAGATTTGGGGCCAAAGAATATACTTTCCGCGAGCTTCATCTAGAGTCTTAATATCCCCGTGTGGAATGGCTAAACAGTGTTTTCCATTTACTATTTCCGACACGAAGATCTTGTAGCACGAAACCTGTGACTGTGATCCATTCAGTTTCCGTTTCCCCTCAAACCAGTAAGCTTTTCCTCTGGCGAGAACGTTTGCCCTAGTGTCTAAGAAGATGTTGCATTTTACACCCTCTACACTTTGAGATTCCATTCGAGTAGCTGAATCTGCTTCTTTAGAACTTTCAATCTGTTGCAGAAAATTTGGTCAACGCAATTTTTGTAGAGTCGCCTGATCAGTAATATTTAGGATTCACGTACACTGGTCCTACGAGGACACAGCTAAAATCATTTGTAAGCGTTCGAGATTTATAGGGTTGACAGCATATATTAGTTACCTAAGCTACTGTGGGTTTGATTCAACATATCTATGTCTAACATACTTCTGAGTACAAGCTGGATGAGGCAGATTGATGTAGAAAATTATTCGATGGAAAAAAGAAGCCAAGCAAAGCAACTAACCTGAGGTTTCTGAAGAAATGCGGTTTCAGCTTTGGGCCAAGGGATGAAACTACCCTTAGCCTCACCTAACGTTTTAATCTCTGAGCAGGGTATCGGAACTGGGAGATTTTCATTCAGTACTTCATTAACCTGGACTCTGTAGCAAGCGATCTTCACTTCTACTCCATGCACTATCACCTTTTTGGCATCAGACAGAAAAGCTGCACCTCTAGCAACGATGTTTTCCCTATAGCTAGACCAAAGTTCACATTCTATGCCCTGCATAAATACATGACATACGAACATCATAAAGAGAACAAGTACACAAAACAAAATATAAATTTAAATTCCTGGAATAAGTTAATGTATATTACATTTCCTAATCCTTTATCGCCTTGTCTAGTTGCTGAACTGTTAGAGTCCTGAGTATGTGGAGGAATCGGAGACTTCTGTTTAGATAGGACGGACTTGGGGCTAACGGTCACAAGATCTTGACTAGGAGAGCCTTTCTTAGGTGGAGCACAAGGTTTCTTAGTTGAAGGGCCTTTCCCATTTGTAGCAGACCGTTTCTTATTTGAAGAAGCCTTCAGTTGTTCAGATTCAAGTTGCTTTCTTGAGGATTTTTCAGTTGAATGCATCGCATCCTCAGATAGATGGATCTGTTTTCCAAGTCCATCACCTCCTGGTGAAGATGACGGGAGACTTGTCGAACTTTCCTGAAGCGTGAAGTTGAACGATGTGATGAAATTTTAGATACTGCGTGCCAAATCATTGACAAAGTAAATATAATCTCATTCGCATACCATCTAATGGATCAGTTAACTTACTTTTGGTCCATGATTTCTGATCAATTCGGAAGCAATGAGTGGTACTGGTATTCCTTGAGCAGCGAGGTTTGATGCTAACGACTTCAGCGACATTACCAACTGGGTTATTAGTGCATCCTTAGATTCCACCTGTTTCCTCAGTTGATCGGCGGTAGATTTCACGGGTTGCCTTTTCCGCTTGTCAACATTCCAGAACATGCTCGGGCACACTCCAAAGCCGGCCCCTTTGACACGCCCGCCATTATCCACTCCGATCGCAAGTGTCACGGCATCCTGATGCGGAAGAACCTGTATAGTTCCCTGTTGAATCTGATTTCGATAATGCTTCTGTGCCCAATGTAGAGTTGAAAAATTTAGCTTAAATTCTGGTTTGAACATTGCGCATTTACTTCGACGAAAAAAACATTATCAATTGGGAAGTGGGGTATTCTTACAAGTCGCTCTACCGCAGCTTTAGTTTCAGCATGTGTGATTTCAGCCGTGCCCCTATATCGGCGTCCCAGCTCCCACATCAAAGACCGGTCGGTAAGTTGGTTAGCGGTAACTATGCCTTCTTTTAGCTGTAGTTATGACATCAAATGTTAAACAGCAGGTCAATTCAAAAGCATGTAATGCAGCAAAGTGTATAATACGACAGTTTCGTAGAGGGTCGAGTCCCTCTATCTTTACGAGTTGCTGCATATGTGAGACCCATACAGCAAAAAATGAAACATAGGTTAATTGAACACAAATATTGCCAGTTTTTAACTTTAAAAGTGTGAAGTATGATGAAGTATGATTACCAATTTCTTTGCCATGCCCGTGTATCCTCCTCGTCCAAGCTTATGTGGGTATATGGAATGAGATATTGACTCTTTTGCTTTTTTGGATTTTTCCTTGCAGCACAGACAAACGAATCTTTGTCAATATGTTGGACTAGGAAATAATAAACATAAAAACGATGAAGAAAAAAATATGAAGTGCATTCTCTAACCTTGAAAGCATCCGAAAGTCTGTATGTCACAAACGCATCCCAGCATTTTTGGTTAATTATAAGCTTATACTCTTTGGGGACTTGACTTAGTGCTTCTGGGTCATCCTTAAATGGAAGTATATATTTTCTGGCTAATCTCCTTCTGAAGTCCCGAAGTTGCGCAGCGAGTTTAGACATAATCCGATGCTTCATCGATTCGTCGACTATGTAATAAAGCTACGTACCATAACATTCAATGGAAAATTAGTAACAGGTACACAGTATAAACGATGAATAAAGATAGCGATAACCTTGGATATGAATATAACTAGCTGTATACCTTTACTCTTTCCCACAAGAATTTTTTTTTCTCCTTTGTTACTTCACTCCAGCAATTATATCTAAGACCGCATCTTTTCCTGACCAAGTCGCCAAGAAAACTTCCAAATTCTGTACTATGATCACCTACTGGTCTACGAAGTTCATCGATTTCCAACTCTCTTCTTTTCGCGTGACCATCTCTAAAATCTTTGTGGAGTTTTAAAAGCCTTGTCATTCCCCTGGCTTTTCTATCCTCCGGAACATCCCGACTTTGCCCCGCTTGTGTACTCTGAGTTTCAACTACTGCAGTTTCTACTTCTTGCAAAGGTCTTAGTTCTTCTAAGTCCTCATCAAACATTTCATCTTCTTGGATCACTGTAAATATATAGCAGAAACAAATTATGAAACATGATTTATGGACAATTAAAAACAAACCAGGACAAATTTACAAGCATTACCGTTCGTATCTTCATAATATTCATATTCTTCAAAGGGTTCATCCCATCCTCCAGCTTTGAGTGGAATACCATCTAAATCCATTTCTTCTGCTTCTGCTTCTTCTTCTTCTTCTTCTTCAGAATCTTCTTCTTCTTCTTCTTCAGAATCTTCTTCTTTTTCTTCTTGAGAATCTTCTTTTTTTTCTTCTTCTTCAGAATCTTCTTTTTTTTCTTCTTCTTCAGAATCTTCTTTTTCTTCTTCTTCTTCTTCTTCTTCTTCTTCTTCTGCAGAATCGCAATTATTCCCATTGTACTTGTCATTTTCACTTCCAAATCCAAATTCATGATCTGAGTTTTCTTCAAAATCCGCCATGATCGTGTATCTGAAAGTACAACATATGTAGGAATATGAGCTTGTGTTGGTAAAAACATTAGCTAAATTCAACAGCAACATGTTTAATAATTATAAGCCCTGCTTTTCCATTCAAGGAAGCCCTTGTAAAGAACACAAATACGTAGTACATACTCGTTGAAAGATATAACTTGAAAGCAACCCATGATAACGGCGAAACTAGTTCTTAAACACAGAAGAAATTAAAACCCATGACATGTAACGTGTGATTGTACTAAATTATCATAACAAAAAAAAAACAAAAAGTACCACTTGCGATTAACCTAAAATGTATATTCAAATCAAAGTAGCCATTCCTAGATCCAACCTTTACATATACAACAGGAGTCAAAACCCATGATATTTAACATGTAAATCTATGATATATGATAAACAGTAACTAGTTTTTCCGCCCAAAACATCATTGATACAACAACAAAGATTCAAAACAACCCATGATTATCAGTTACTTGTCCATATAAAAAATAGAAAACCAGATTCAAAACAGTCCATCATTGTCAGATGCATGTGCATTGCTACAATATAAATCGAGACCGGGTTTAACAAATCATACCAGCAGTAAAGGTAAGAGCTAATAATAGTTTTAGGGTTTCAAGAAAAAGAAAAATGAAAACGATAAGATGAAGTTATCGACATGAAAGTTCTAACTTACCTTTAATTTGAACTTATACCAAAGCACCGGGCGGGAATAATCCCGCCATGAAATTTTTCGTCTGATTTTCATCCCGCGGAAAAGAATTTTGCTGAAAATTTTGGAGGGTTTTCTTCTTCAAAATCTAAAAAAATGTTTCCACAAATTTTGTGTAACTAACATGGTTAGTTACCCTAATTTTCCGATTTCCAGCCAATAATAGATCAGAGAGAATATCGGGGTAGTTATCACTAATATATTTTTAGAAATGGTCTCCCGTAATTCCAAGATATACTCCCGTATTATTAATTGTCGCTACATTTTAGCCAAAGTTTCTTTTCAAAAATTTGCAAAAAAGGGAGGGAACAGTTTGAATTTTCGGATTGGTTTTAAGTATTAAGATATCCCTGAACTTCCTGAGTTAGCCTCGACTTTTCTTTATCTCCGCCCAACTTTTGGGCGCTCACAATCTCAACGGATTATTTTTTTTTTTAAACAGTAGACCTTGACCTCATATATTCATTATCATTGAAACAGTACAATGTGATCCCAAGGCCTTCTCATGAATAGGCATACCAAAGCATGAGACGTACAAAACATTTGTTACAAACTGAAAAGCATACTGTAGAAGGTGGCATGACTGCCATAGCTTTCGTAAGCGCCATGACCAACTCAAGGAGTGGTCTGATCCGTTGAGAATTATCCTCACCACACCTAAGAGGACAGTGTGTGAGTATCCGACATGATCTATGAGAGTAAAGACTCCGAACTGACAAACATGACAGTGCAACATTCTATTCACATAGGCTAACCAACTATAGACAAGAACCTGCAACATAAAGCCGAAGTATGCAGTAATCTTCAAACCTAGCCCAAGCACAAGCCAGATTGTCCAAAAAAGAATCCAGCAGCTGTGAAGATGCAGCTGTGGATTATGGAATTGAGCCATCATTGTTTATGCGAATGCCCCGCATCAGTAGGCACTCGAATTGTAGTTGATAGTACTTCTGCAATCTCAATCTCATCATGAGAGAAATCATCTTGTGAGATTGAAACCTTCCTTGCAGCATTGCCTCCCTTATGGTTTAACCTTTGTGAAGAAGCTGGTATTGCTTCTCTGAATTCCTCCTGAGAATCCTTAATGATAGGGAATATATATGTAGGGGGGTAAGTATGGTTATACAGAGTCTCATTCAATGAGATGTAATGCTGCTCATAAGTGCTTGCATCATCCCCTTTCGAACGACGGATTATAGGTACTTCAGCTGGAGACATACATGGTGAAGGAGAACGAACATCAAGTAGTTCATTTATGTTCCTAATTCTTCGAGTCTTTGATGAAGAAGGTGCAGCAGCAAAGTCCAAAGGTGGAAGTTGGTCTCTTGAATCTTGATTAAATCTCTTGGTGAACGTTTGAATTGGTTTTTCACTATGCCTATGAGAGATATTCACCAGAGGTCTCCCTTGAATCATTGAGATGGTAATATTGACATGAGCATCAATTAGTTGAAGATACTCAGCAACCAAATGCTCATATTCTGGTTTGAAGATGTTCGACATTGGAATAGAGTCTCTGCCAGTCAACTCTGAGATTGACTCCTGCTGGTCTGTCAGACATTTGTCTTGTTACAGGCAACCAGACCGAAGGCTTGAGAGGGTTACATCGCCGAGTTGACTCGTAGCACCCGTGAGTCGGGAGCTGATTTTTCTGTAACGGTATGAACCCAGAAGAACGATATTCAGACGAGTCAGCACCCGAGGTTTTTGAGTTAGCTGTAGCCTTGACTGAGGAAGAAGGTGATGAAGATTCATCCACACAAATCGGATCCGTGCTTGATTCTCCCCTCTGATGATCAGATAGTCGACGATTCCCAAATGGGTGAGTCAATTTCAATTTACTTCCCACCATGGCCAATGGATAATCTTTGTTGGTCATCAGAAACTTGTACAGAGCTGGTTTAGGCGTAATCACACAATCCACTGTTTGGTGTGTGATCATTCCACAATTTTTGCAAACAGTGTGGAGGTTTTCATATCTATAAGCTGCCCATGAAGGTACTTCATCCCTGTAAAACACATGTCCCGGCCAAAAAGGAGTTAACAGGTTCATCAGAATTTCAACTCTAGGGTTAGGAAGAGTAACATCTACCGATAAAACTGCTCCTACATGACGTAGTAATTCTCTAATCTTTTGTTCAGTACGGTCATCTGCAGGAAGGCTATGAATCTGCATGAAGAAAGTAGCCATAGAGAAGCAATTTTGTGGTTGAGCTTGGTAGTAAATCCAATCTTCTACCAGAACATTGTAACAATATATACGCCATGTTTTGAATTGCAAAATCTTTTTCTTTTCTTGTGCATGCAGCATGGTAAGTTTGAAGATGCATGAGACTGATGTTTTGATTAAATCCTTTACCGTCCAAGGCTTCCAATACTTCTTAAGCATCGTCTTAAGAGAAGAGACAACTATAGAAGGTACTAGAACTCTAACCGCAATACAGAAAGAGTCTGGGTGTTCGAGCATTTTCTCGGTAAGAGAAGATATAGATGAGAGTGAAAGTTGGGTCGTCTGAAGAAAGAAAAGGTTTAGAAGAAGTAGTTGAATTCTTTTTGAGTTGAGATTTTCCTCTTTTGGTTTTGATTTGGACAGGGGAAAGTGATTTGAGGGGATTGTAGTGAAGGTGGAGTACGTAGAAAAGGTGATGAAAAACACTTTGAAGACGGATTTGACGAGGTAGGATTGTCTTTTTTATTTTTGTTTATTCTCGGTTTTTGATTGTAATAATTGGTGAAATCTAGAGCAGATTTCATGACAGAGCAACAGACCGCATGCAACCTATATAGAGTAGAGTTGAATGAACTAGACAGTAGGGGAGAGTAAAGACAAGAAGGAAGAATAGGTTGAGCATGGGGAAGAAGCTTTGTCAGGAATGGATTAAAGGAGAAGACGAAGGCACAAGGATTAGGATGAGAAGTAAAAGAAAGCAGGAAAGAAAAGATTGAGCAATAAAGAGGAGATTGAGCATAAGAGAGAAGAAGAAGACAGAGAGAAGGAGATAATTACCAAGACAAAGAAACAATAAACAATACCAGAATATAATATGCATGTGGATTTGTAGCTGAGGATAAGATAAATGGATAGTTTATGGAGGAAATTTAAGTGAAGTGGAAGGTAATTTCATGATGAAGATTCATAAAAGACTAGAAGAAGAATGAAGTAAAACTCTGATCGTGAGATCCGACAATTAAAAAAAATAAAAGAAAATCATTTGAAATTACTCGGCTACTCGGGATTAATAAAATAGTATCACGAGAAAATACATAGACAGAATAAAAACATGGAAAGAGACCATGAATAGAAGGATGGAAAGGAATACTAAGCAAACACTTGCTAACCTACACTCAAATGCTATTTCTTTAGTTTTTTGGATGGATTCTCCAAATGTTGTTCATCCGGTTGTGATAGCATCCTAGCGGCGTTTCTCGGTTTCTTTGCCTTGCCTTCTGGAGTTGAATATACCTTGCGAGCCCTAGCAAACCTTTTCGTAATCTCTTGTTGTGATTTCTCCATTGCATATTTGAAACCCGTCGTACGACTGTCTTCATGTTGATAGGCTTTTGTTTGCTCCACATCCTGTGACTCATTCAGTAGTTCATGCGTCGAAGACAAGATATTATCGGTCTCAGGCATTACATCCAAAGAGACCCACTCAATTGGCCAAGCAATTGCCTTTCCCAGTGCCTGCTCTAATATTTTAATACTTCCTGTCCGTACGGGTAAACGATAAGTATGCATTAATACTTCATCAATGAGGACTATGTGGCAATCAACATCTTCATTTGTTGCAGGTAACACCTTTTTTCTCAGTAATTTGAATGCTCTACCTCGAGCAACAACATTTGGATTGGAACTTGACTCTCCTGACCAGAGCTTGCATTTTACACCCTGCGGAAATATGTGCCATAGGAACATCAACAATATTTATTCAAGTAACTAAACAGAAAAAAAAAAAAAAAAGAGTTACCTCCATATTTGGCGCGGATTGAGATTCCAACTGTGGACCATGTGCCTTTGCTGTCTCCTTGCGCTGCCCAGATTGAGACTCCTTTCTCTGAGATCCACCTCCAGTTGGTAGAACATTTGCTCTTTTTATATCCTTGTTTTGCCCGAATTCGGATTCTTTTCTCTGAGATACCTTTGCATCAATATAGTAGTACGTAGTAAGTAATTTTCATGCAGATTATATTCCGGAACCAAACTGGAATCCATCGGTGATGACTCGTGTGAAAACACAAATAAAATTATTTTCCCACGACAAACAATCCAAGCAACTAACCTTTGTACTGAATATTATATGAGATTTTGGCCAGCCGATGATAAAGCCAGCCGCTTCTCCCAGATTATCACAATTCGTATCGGCTATGGGTAAACTGAGTTTCTCCTCTAACACTTCATTAACCTGCACTAAATTGCAAACAATCTTCTGCTCGTTCTCCCCACCAACCTGAATAGTTTCCTCAATTTCCTTTGCGATGAAAGCTACACCTCTAGCAACAATTTTTTCCCTTTCTTCAGAATAAAGGTTGCATGGTATACCCTGCAGATACACATGGCATATGAATAACATATAAAGAAAACACCAAAACAAGAAAGATATAAATTTTTTTTTTGATCAATACAAGAAAGATATAAATGACTAGAAAAGGAAACATATAATAACTCTTCCTAATATGGCACTCTCAAATCCCTGATCTGGTACAAAAGATCTTCCTGTTTTCTTTATTTGTGTACGTTTCCCAGTCAAAGATTTTCCTGCTGGTATTGTCCTCTCAAGATGTGGATTTAAACGCTTCCCAGTATTACGTCGATTGGAATGGTTGGTCTGATCCGGACATCCTTGTGCAGTATTATCCTGAAGTGTTGAAGGTGAACATTGTTACCAAATCTATTTTCTTAAACACTGTCTGATGAGTGAAGATACTCTTACCGTTGTTCCAGAATCATCCGGTATATTAACCACATCCCTCAGCCAAGTAACTACTTGAGTCAGTATATTAACCAGTAATCCTGTCTGCACAGGTGTTAACATTTCCCATACTTCTTGATCCTGAAATGGTTTTTGCTTTGATCTAGTAATTATGAAAAACATGTATAGGTAAATAAGACATATAGTGCGGTGTATAATAAGACACTGACTGGCAAAACAAGAAACAAGAATAAAAAGTAAACCTAGGTTGACAGCAATCCATGATTAAACAAGGGAAACAACTCTTGAAAATTATATTGTATCAACAAAACAAAGCTTCTATGGAAATATATAATGAAGAATGGAGTCTAAAGATTTCTAGTGTAATATGGGAAATCTTGAAGCAGACACGCAAATGTGTCTTTGGTGGTATGAAGCCTAATCTACCAAAAAATTCTTTGCAAAAAAATAAATAAATAAAGTACCATCATTTGTATTCAATTGTGAACGGGTAAGAAACCTAGATAGTAACATCACTTGTATTCAATCGTGAACGGGTTGCAGAAATAATACCATATGCCCTATTTCCATTGGTCCTGCCTTCCTAGACACTCTACAAAAACCATTGATGCATATAACTTAACCCTAGAATATCATTTGATACACCAACCTTTATTGAAAACAGCCTATGATTATCAGAATAGTATTAATTAAGGGCAACAGCTTGCATAATACAAAAAGAGACAAAACATGACTGATATTAATCGGGAACGGGTTGAAGAAATAATACCAGTATAAGAACCAGCCAGAGAAAAGAGAGATGAGTAGGAGTAAACTTATGGTTTAAGAAGAAGATAAGTCTAGTTTTTATAACCGAATGAATAAAAAAAAAGTAAAACTTAACTTTAAAATGGAGCCAAAACACCAGGCGGGAATCATCCCGCTCTTAGAATTTTCGTTTGATTTTCATACCGCCAAAAAAAAAAAAAAAATTTTGTGGAAGACTTTTTGAGCTTCCGAGAAAGTTTCAAGATCTCATTTAACCAAAATGGTTAATTTCCGTAAATAACTTAGAGAGAATATTCGGTGGTTATCTCCATTAAGTTTGGGGAATTTGTTTCCCAACATATTGATATTCACTAAATTTAGCAAGAAATTAGGAGGATCCACAGGAATTTTGAATTTTTGGTTTTCATCCCGCCAAAAAAGTTCTTGGTTGAAATTTCGTGGGTTCTAGATTTCGTGTATCCAACGTGGTCAGTTTCCCTAATTTTTAGATTTCCAGCCAATAATAAATCAGAGAGAATATTGTGGTGGTTATGGATTTTTGGTTTCTAAGCGCAAGACATATGTAATGGACACAACATGTAGCAGGGAGCAAGATAAAAAGGTAGGTCACAAATTTTGGATGAATCTGCATCGGGCCCCATGTTCTTGAAATAGGAATAATAGGAGACACATCATAATGTTTTAATTTGTGCTTCAACTAAGATTCCAACTTCTTGGAATACCTGTAGGGAGTAACATGAGAAACATTGATTAATTTCGTGCTTAATTAGGCGAAGAATCCAAAAATTTTAGAATACTCCAGTAGGAGTAACATGAGAAACATCGTCAAGTTTCGTGATCGTCAAGCAGGATTAATAAGAGAAACATCGATTAGTTTACTTAGTCGATGAAGATTATTCCCAACTTGGAATACCCAAGCAGGAATGATAAGAGAAACATCGTCAAATGTCGTGATTCGGCAAGATTCCAAACTTCTAGTCGGAGTATATATATGAGAAACATCGATTGTTTCGTACATTGATCGGTGAAGCTTCCCAACTTCTTGGAATACCCCCACTATGAATATTATGAGAAAAATGCTTCAACGAGGATTCCCCACTTCTTGGAATACTCCAGTATGACTATAATATGAGAAACATCGTCATTTTTGTGCTTCTCGACTTTTTTGCATACTCCAGTAGGAATAATATGAGAAACATCGATTAGTTTCGTGCTTCGATAGGTGAAGCTTCCCAACTTCTTGGAATGCCCCACTAGGAATAATATGTGAGAAAAATCTATTATAGTTGGGTGCTTCTATAATATGATGAGAAACATCGTCATTTTTGTGCTTCTCGACTTTTTTGGATACACCAGTAGGAATATATAATATGAGAAACATCGTTAATTTAGTGCTTCGACGAAGGTTCTTGAATTATTTTGATACTCCAGTAGGAATAATAGGTTTTGTGCATCTCCGAAGATTCTCAACTTATATACTGTGAGTCAGAAACTTCGTGCGCACACAAAACCACTCCCTAATTTTCCATACTCTACGCCAGTATCTTCCCGGGAACACTGAGCATACCCATTTATGGCAAATCTAAGGTAGAATCTTTAAATAAACCTTAAACATGTCCATTTTTGGCAAATTCGAGTAAGAATCTTTGTCTGAACACCAAACCACTCCCTAATTTGCCATACTCTAAGCCAGGATCCTCCAGGGAACACTGAGCCTACCAATTTATGGCAAATTTAAGGTAAAATCTTCAAAATTTAAAGAACTCCGACGATGACTACGACTACTTATCTATCCTGGCGGATACTAATCCGTCTCGTGAACCACAAACAACTGCAGTCGAGATAAGGTTTTACTTTACATGCGTAGCTTGGGGTCTACATTCGTTCTATAAGAACGCTTGTGGACATTATTTCAATTTTTAGAAAGTCAAATGTTGTACAAATGATTGGCTGAATTCCTTTTCGGAAAGTTGTATGATTAGGTGGAAAAAATCAAATATTATCAATTTACTATTTTACCCTCATGAGGGTCCACCATGTTATGGTATCTTAGTTTTGTAAACGGATTTTAGGTAACTTCAATACTTTAATCAACCATAAGTTGGGTCCCACTTGTACTTGAGATGGGTGGTGGTTTAGTAAAAAGTGTACTCCCATAAAAGGATGGCTATTGTGAAAAGGACCTCATTTCCTAGTTTGCTTGATGTTCATGGAAACAGGAGACCAAGAGTGCCGCCAAGAAGAAAAATGTGAATGTAATGCTTTAACCTGACTGAATGAAACTGAAATTTATAGGTCACTTTTGTCAGTGAACAAAGTTATGGGCTGTCCTTCTTGGTGCTGTTAGTAAATTAGTCGGGTGCTGTTAGTTTTCTGTTTTGTTTCTCTCTTGTTTCTCCCTTAGAGCAAGCACTATGGTTCTCTATTTGGGGGAGACTTCTCTATTGAATAGAGAAATGCAACTACTATGGTGCAAAATTTCTCTATTCAATAGAGAAATTGGTAGGCTTTGCTATTGCCTGCTACGGGTTCGTAGCAGGCAATAGCAATAGAGAAGCGAGGCGGAAATCCAATTCCCGCAGGGCGGAAATCGGATTTCCGTAAAATTTTCAAAAATCCTTATAATATTTTCTCTGCGGAAATCCAATTTCCGCAAAATTTTGTGGCGGAAATCGGATTTCCGTCTCCAAATAGCTAAGACCACCGTGGTTGCCATTTTTTCGCCATTTCTGCTTTCCCCTTTCTCTATTCAATAGAGAAGGCTTAGGCCACCATAGTGCTTGCTCTTATGTCAGTGAACAAATTTGTTTGAAAATTTTGTCTCGAATTTTTGTATCATTGTTTTGTCTGCAACTTTAACTTAAATGTTGGCCGGATTTTCGCCGGTCGGCCGGATTTTCGCCGGTCGGCCGGATTTTGCTCCAAAGGCTGAAAATCATATTTACAGTGAAGATAAGTCAACATCAAAGGCTTATCTGTCATCATGATGTAAGCATGAGTAAATTTTTGAAGCACACCATTTCCCTCTGAAAATCACTCAATCAAA
>JAJJMA010139034.1:0-11876 GCA_023529015.1 Papaver nudicaule
TGTTGACGTGGCCCTTCTGTTTCTGGGAATCCGTTTCCTTCGGGACCTAAATCTTCTACCACTACTTCTTCATTTACATGTTCTCGGTGTTGGACTGTGCTAGCCGCTACCTCAGGAGATAATCCTTTACTGGTTGAAAATCTAGTGTTGTGCTGTCTGGAAGATCCGGTTCCGTGCCTCGAGGGACCTACTCGCTGCTTCGGGGCGTGTTCCGAATTGGAAGCCATTTTATCGATGACCTGTCAGGAAACAAAAAACCCGTGAGGTCCAAGGCGGCTAGCGCAGTGTACTTTGTCGGCCATGTAAATCTACTCTACAACTAACTTGTCAGACTATATTGAATGTCCTATTTGCCCTTTTTAGATATAACTCTAACTGTTTATTTTGTCTTGTAGCCTAAATCATGCCTCTTTGTTTTGTTTCTTCTATGAAGTTTTACTTCCAAATATAGCAAGAAATTGTTAGGAACCCTAAAACGGATTTGGTACTTATTATGGGGTTCGAAAACCCTAAAGGATGTTGATGTATATTATGAAGTTTTAAGACCCTAAAATGGATTTTGATAAATAACATAAATATTTTAGGACCCTAAAATGGATTTTGATGAATAACATGGGTTTTGGAAATCCTAAAATGGATTTTGATAAATAACATGAATATTTGAAACCCTAAGATGGATTTTGATGGAAATCATGGGCTTTGAAAATCCTAAAATGGATTTTGAAGTTCTGCAGGAATTAGTTTTCCACCTGGAAGTCTCTCGGAGGTCTATTTTATCATGCCGAGGTTACAAGAACTCTTTAATGGATGACTTTGCCATCTGATGCTATGCTCAAAAGATTCTTAAACACACTAAAGCCTTTAAGGTCATTTAGATGCTTAAGAAACAGGAGCTATTTTTATGAAAACAAATTTTTGAGAAAAAACCTCTATAGAAGATTATAAGGACGATAAAACAAAAAATTTGAAAATCCGAAATTTCACAGGCAAACCCTAAGTTGTTTTAATCATCCCTGTTTCTAGCGCCAAACTGTACGAGTAGAAAATCTGCGTAGGTACTCATGGTACCACATCCATCAGATCTACTCGCACATACAGTAAGTAATCGTAGTTTGTAGTCCGAAGACAGTTAGAACAGCATCGAGGATGTACAGAATAGTGATTAAAGGCTAAGTAATGCAATATAAACAAGATAAAGATGACTTTCTGTGTATAACTACTGCTGAGATTACATGAATTAAACCCTAAGGAACCAGAGGAGATCACATACCTAATCTCTCTCTTGCTACTTAGGCTCAACCAAACAAGAATCCAACCCCTAAAACGTTTTCCGAGCTCGCCTTATATAGGCCGAGCTTGGGTGGTTTACAGCTAATAAAGACAAACGACTCAATCGTGGTGGTGTCAGTTTCTGTCGAGTAAGGCGGTTTACACTCCGAAGCTGGATCCTTGGCTTCGGTCCTTTGCGGTAGTCCGAGTCCTTTCTATTCCGAGTCTTTACTTCGCTTAAGTGCAGCTTCTCTTCCTTTGCCGGTCCGAGACATTACTGCTGCTCTTTTCGGTATCGTTTCCTTGGCATGGTTATATGTCTTGGATGCGAGACACGTGGTCCGAGGGGTTTTTACCCCCTACAGTTTGCCTCTTTCCTTTCCTTGTATCGAGGATGCAAGGAGAGGAAATCTCCTTTCGTGCCACCCTTCGTCGAGTATCCTTACTCCTTGCCACGTGCGCATTTTTCTTCACTACACGTTCTCCTAGGCTCATGGCTTTTCACCTTCTGACCGGTGGAGTCGGTTTCTTCACTATTTAAGTTTTGTTTCTCCCTCTAAAAAGAATTTTTAATCCTTTCGTTTTCATCTTCTTTGGCGCCGGCGACCTCCCTCCGGGAAAATTCCTTTCGCTTACAACTTCATATCAGACGATTCTTCAATCTTTTCCTCTTCAACCCATTGTTGCAGGTGATCTTTTCTTCCATAAAGTTAACTTCTTTAAGATTTTCCCTTCTTCCTTCTTTGTTTTCCGGTTCTCCACTACTGTTTCCGTCGCCGGTGGCGCTATCTTTTTCCTGTTTTTTACCTTTTTTCCATGTCGTCTGCCTCTGCTATCGCAACCGTTTTCTCAAGGCTGAATGGTTTGCATCCTGAGGAAATGGGCTTTCGAATCGAGTCCCTCGATTCTCCCAGGCTAACTCCGGCGTTGGTTGAAAAGTATCAATGTAGCGAAGATGCTCTGGTGGTAACTGTTCATCAAATTATCGCTGGATTGCTTCCTCCTCTTTATCGATCTGACGATCCTTTGTTTCTTGAAATTATCTGCTCTCTTTCTCCACCTCGAGGCGTGATGCAACTTACGTGTAGCGCCATTTATCTTATTAATCAATGGGTTCTTCAGTCTAAAAATAACACTCCTGCCGAATCCACAGCGAGGTATTATTACAACGCCAAAAACTTCTTTAAGCATTACGAGCCCTTTCTGACTGTAGACAACGAGGCAGCTCCCTTCGGGGTTAGCTTTCGGGTGGTGGCAGGAAGTCAAAACGTTCTTCCCGAAGCTTTGGTTTATTCTTTGGACGAAGACTGGTCTTCGGAACCTATACTTCTCAGGGGGCCTGTACTCCGAGGCTGGAAGGACTCTGGCCGATTCATTATTCGGACTGAGTTCGAGATGGGTCACGAATTTGAGACTCGTCATCTGTTCTCTATTTGTCTTTCTGACGAAGAAAGGAGGTTGTCCCATTCTTTGTCGGATAAAGGGAAGGGTGTCGCGGTTGAGTACTCGGGCACCTTAAAGCGTCCTCGTCCTGATGAGGAGACTATGCAACAGGTAACAAATACTTTCTCGACCTTTTCTAAAGTATTCATACTTGCCTCTATTTGTTTCCTGAGAAAGACGGGTCCTCATCTGTAGGGACAGCCTTCAAGTGCCTTAAAGAGTAGTCGTGATTTGATGAAAATTAGCTATGGGGAAGATTCTGAGGTTCCTCGGCCACTAAAAAAGGCTGCCTTGCAAGTAATGTTGAAGGGGTTTCGAACCAATCGTCGCCAAGATGTTATGGCTCCTCCACAAGAGACTCCAGTTGTTCACCAGGAAGCTTCATCGTTGAAGGTGATTGAGATAGAGGACGAGGAGGTGAATGCTACAAACCCTCGCACTGTTCCCTCTCTCGTCGTTGGTAGTGCCTCTGCCTCGGTTTCTATCCTTGGGACTTCGAGTGCTAGTGCTGCCTCGGAATTTGTTCCTTCAACTGCTCCTGCGTCTATGGATTTTGTCAGTGCCCCTACTGCTGCAATAGGAGTCTGTGCCAATTCTTCTGGAGAACCTTCTGTCCTTCCTTCGGATATGGTTATTACACCAGTTGAACTCCTTTGCCCTCAAGAGGATGGTTCTTACATTGAAGTGGATCCTGCCATGCAGCTTGTCGCCAGCTTTCCACAAAGTTCGGTGTTTCCGCCCGCTCCTGACTACGCTTGCCGATACAGGCAGTCTTATACTGCCGAGCGGTTCAGAGAAGTTTTGTTCGAAAATTATTGTCCTGGAGAGTTTACTACCGAGGTTTCGGCTCGTTTTGAGGCTCATGCCTCGGATCCTTTAAGGCAGCTGTTGGACCCAGATTTTTGTAAGAAGCTTGGTGATCTCTTCGGTGGTGATTGTCCCCGAGCCGAGTATGACTTTCGCCATCCTCCCTTGTCCTACGAGGAGAGTTTGTCCATGGTCCAGGCGGTGAGTTGTGCTTGTCTTCTGTTCGTGTTGATGTTGCTGAGAATGTTTTGTTAATCCTTTTATACTACTTTTTACTAGGGCGACTATCATGCCACCGGCCTTTTAGCACATAATTTTGATCAAGCTGGCGAGACCGAATATTATGCGCGAGAGTTTCATCGAATGCAAGAGGAGCTTGCCCAGGAGAAAATTCGCAGTGCTGAGGCAAAAAGACAGTCTATATGTAAGTTCCTCTTTTACTTATTTGCTTTGTCGAAAGCATATGTTTTTCGGCAGCCTTGCTTAAGACAGGTTTGCTGCTTGTACTTGAAAAGGCGAGCTAGAGAAGTTAGAGAAAAAACTTCAGGAAGCTCGATTGGCTAATGATCAGCTTCGGAATGACCGTCAGTCATCTCAACTTGCCTCAAGTAGCGAAAGCTATCTTGATGACCGAGCGACGCTATTGGAAGAGAGGGATAGAGCTTTAGAAGACGTAAGTTATTACATGCTGAAAAGGCAGGAGGCCGAGAGTAATTATGTGGATGAAAGAACGAAGGTGGACCAAGGCAGGCGCCTTCTCGAGGAGATGACTAACAGGAATGCAATATTATCCCGAGAAAATCACTTTTTCCAAATGGATGTGGATAGATTGCAACAGGAGCGAGATGCAGTTCGTTTAGAGAGGTCAGTCAGTGCCTCAGGTAGGGTTTTGATTGATAGGTTGGAGGAGAGGGTTAGAGGATTGAAGGTGCAGGTATCTACACTGCAGAATGCTAATAAGGATTGAAGGTGCAGGTATCTCTTGTTGACGAGTATCGAATAGAGATTGCGAAAAACGGGATTGCTACCTCTGAGGATATCCGAAAGAATGTCTCTGTGCCTCGTTATACTAGTCAGCAGCAAGTTACTGAATATGTGGTTGTTAAAGAGAGTAGGAAGCTAACCCATATTTTCGATTTCCTGCCTTATACTGGAACCCTAATTAGGTCACTGTTTTTATTCTTATGTTTACTGTTTTTTCTTCTCAGGCATCGAAGCTAATTTGAGGAAGCAGGTTGTCGATGCCGAAGTAGCGAGGAACGAAGCCACGAGTCAGCTGGTGACTGAGTCCGAGATGAAGTTGGAAGCTGAGGGGAGAGTTGAGCGATTGGCCAAAGAATTATCCGAAGAACGACAGCGTCGTTCTGCGGACTCGGCTAGGGCTGCTCAGGAACTTGAGTTGGAGCGTAGGCGCCGTGCCGAAGAAGTGACGCATCACACTAAACTATTATCCCAGGAGAAGGAGCTTCGTCTTAAGCATGAAGCACGCATAAGGAATCTGGTGGTCGGTTTTGGCCTCGTGCGTGATGAGTTGAGACATGGTCAGGCAGTAGGAGAGCTTCTTTCTAAGTCTGCCATTGCCAATGCTTTTGCTACAAGTAGGGCCTGCCGAAAGCATGGTCGTTTCCTTTTTAGATCCATTGGCGTTGTACCCCCTGATTATGGTGCTATTGGTGCGCGGGATCCGGATGTTGCTTCTCCTATTGACAAGTTTCTTCTTCCACAAGAAGTTTATGCATCCTTGACTAGAGAAGAGCTTCAAAGGAGAGGCCTATTGGAGAATTTTTTGAGGATAACTCGTGGTGATGCCAGCGATGATGCTGCTCGAAGTGGCGGTTCTAGGAGTATGAATAGTACTGCCGAGGGTGCTCGTGATGGTCAGAGCGAATCTACTCGTAATTCCGAAGAAGGTCCTCGTGATGGTGCCGATTGCTCAAAGGACAGCTTACACCATTAGCTTGTACAACTTTTTCTTTTTATGAACCTGCTCCTTTTTTGTGTATATGGGCGTCTTTTGCTGTCGCATGTTGTTTCCTGCATTTTTTTGACATATATATACATGTATGAAAAATATATTTTTGTTAGAATGTTTTTGCCCCTCCTCGGGACTGTTTTTTGTTTTTGAGGAGGTCCCTTGGTTGGGTAATTTATAAGTAAATTACCGCCTCGGGGTTCCATCTTCCTCTATAGGTAGATGTTAATCCCATTTATCGTCCCCCAGCTCCCGAGGACGTTTTCTCCTCGTGGCCGTTTGGTAGTGAGTACAAATGCATCGTTGGCTTATGTAGCCTTGATTCAAAGTGCTCACCGCTATCGGGGTGTCTTGCGGGTAGAAGACCGCGCCATATAACTCGTAGGGCCCTTACGATTTATATGGTCACTAGCTCTGTGCCTGCCATTCGAGGACTTTTTTATTTGTTTGGCTTTTTATGCCTTTGGCGTTACAGCCTGTTTGACGTTTTATGTCTTTGGCGTTACAGCCTGTTTGGCTTTTTATGCCTTTGGCGTTACAGCCTGTTTGACGTTTTATGTCTTTGGCGTTACAGCCTGTTTGGCTTTTTATGCCTTTGGCGTTACAGCCTTTGTGGTGATGTGTTCAATACTGGATTTTGACTTCGGTGTGAGTTGCATCAATGAGTGCGATTTTCATTTATTAAGTCTCTTCGGAATTTGCTTACAAATGGAGCTACTTTCTTAAGACAAATGTTTCAAGTGTCTCCCCTCCACCGGGGTTTTCAACTTTTGCCCTTCAAGGTTAATTAAGCTGTAGGTGTCATTGCCAAGTTGTCTTTCGATGACGAATGGCCCGACCCAAAATGGTTCATGCTGATCACTGCTGCTGTTACTGGATTCACCTGATTGTTCACTCGGGCATTGGAGGTTGCATGCTGCTACGAGGAATTGCTCTCTGTTTTTCAGATGCTGTTTCTCTTCGCACCCTTTTTGTTTCATGCACGGCATTCCGGCCTCGATGTCAGCTATGAACTGATTGATGTTCTCGTCCGATATCTTCGGAATCTTATTTTGCTCCGGGCATTCTTTGCTTGCCTCTCTTATTTGCACGTCAATTTGGTGGCATACCCGTGCCTCGGAGGAGTCTCCTTGAATTTCCGCGATCCCGGTTGGTGTTGGGAATCGAATCTTTTGATGTAGAGTAGATGCGACTCCCATGATGTTATGCAGCCAGGGTCTACCGACAATGGCATTGTATGGGGATTCGATGTCCACTACACAGAATAAAGTTGGGTGCTTCTCGCTACCTGCTTGAACAGTGATCATCAACTCTCCTCGAGGCACCGACGGTTTTCCATTGAACCCAAATATATTGTAGAGCGAAGGCACCAGAGCAGCTTTCTTGCCTTTCATTTTATCAAATGTCTGTCCAAATAATATGTCTACCGAGCTCCCTAGGTCCACCAGTACTTTTGGCATGGCTATTTTTCCCATTTGCAAGGTAATAACCAAAGGATCATTGTGTGGTCTGCCATTATTAGGAATGTCTGCAGCTGAAAAGAAAATTGGCTGCTTTTGCCATTCCTCCAAACGAGTCCTCGCGACTACACTGAGTATCTCTTGTCCATCTAAGTCCCTTTTGTGAATACGCCCGGTCTGAATCCCTTCTAGTCCTTTCGCATGAACTATCGAGTTACAGTCTCCAAATCTGGGAATATCTCTATCAATGGTGATTACATATGCCTCGTGCTTTTGATCTTCCTTTGATAGCGGTTGATTAGGAGGTGGTTGTGGCAGCTCTAGGAGGTGTTTAAATTGCCCCCTAGCAATGAAGAAGTGGATTTGATCCTGCGCTGTGATGCAGTTCTCCGTGGTGTGTCCATTGAATTTATGGAATTGGCAGTAGTCCCTTGAGTTCTTGGTATGCTTCGGCTGGTTGCCTCTGCTTCTAGGATACCTTATCTCACCAGCGAATTCGGACTGCTCAATGGTTCGAAGGGCATCTTCGATAGGAACACAGAGCTTGGGGAGTTTTCTGTCATGGAACGCTGGAAAACCTGGCCTAGTCGTTCCGAACTTTCTGTTGCCCTGCCCTTGCTGGTTGTTATTTCCTTCGAACACACCCCGAGGGTTGTTCCCTTGGTTGTCATTGTATTTTCGGTTATCGTGGTATTTTCCATCTCCGAATTTTCCTTCGGCCCCATATCTGCCATTATCGTCCTGTCTTTCTCTCTTTGATGGGTCCCCGAAGTGAGTGCCTACTGCTTGCCCTCGATCTTCGAGTGATAGGTTGTTTATCGAATGAACTTGTTTTAAGATAGTTTCCTTTCCTAGTGCAGCTTGTTCTTTTATCTCTTCGAGGGTGATTCGCTCCTTCTGATACTTGCGAAGGTCTTTCAATGTCTCCAGGTTCTTCGAAAATAGTCTGTCATAGAGAGGGTTGTTTTTGTCTAGGGCATTAAGAAAGGCTCGCACTTTGTCCTTTTCAGTGGCTCCGTTCCCAACCTCGACGCACTGTTCGGTCCACCTGTTCGTTAGACTCTTGGTTGATTCTCCTGGGCGTTCTCGAATGCTGAATAGTTTTTCCACCCCCGGCCTTGATGAGTTGTTGTAGAGGAAATGAAGTACAAAAACTTTCGAGAGTTCACCGAAGGAAGAAATCGAACCAGCTGCAAGGTTGTCGTACCAGGCGAGGGCTTCTCCTTTTAAGCTGGACGGGAAATACTTGCATAGCACTTCATCCCTATCGGCGTAAGCCAGAAAGACTCGGAGATACATTTTGACGTGTACAGTAGGGTCTCCTGACCCATCGAAGATTGAGGCGAAGGTGGGCATTGTACACTTCACTGGAATTGGTAATGAAAGAATCGCTGGGCTTAGTGGTGATCGATTGACATCGTTCATGGCTTGGTTTAGCTTGATTCGATCGCTCGATTGGATTTGGTTGTCGAAAATTTCTGCTCGGAGCGCTTTGATTTGTTCCATCATTACTTGTTTCAGGGCTCTTGCTTCAGCATCTCTCTTCGTTTGATTGCCTTCACTTATGACATGCATGTCTGGCATTGTGTACTCTGGAGGTGTGTTCTTTTTGCTAGACACCGTGATTCCATGTCCTTTACTAGCTCCCTTGATCTTTGTGCCTGTTTTGGATTCGGATGGTTCCTTCGGTCGAGATGCGTTACTGGGGCGAGAGTGTCCTTCGCTGCCTCCCTTGTAGTTAGACGCCGATTTTTCCGCTACCTTCTTGTTAGCTTCGGCCAGCTGTTTCTTTAACTTTTTTATTTTTCTATTTTTCAGGATCAATTTTTTGATTTGTTCGGCTCTGACTGTATTTACTTCGATAGGATGTTGTTCAGGTATTTCATTTTCGGGATCCGATTCTTCGTTCTCCTCTTCCTCATTTTCACCGCTTTCTTCTTGTATTTGTTGTTGACGTGGCCCTTCTGTTTCTGGGAATCCGTTTCCTTCGGGACCTAAATCTTCTACCACTACTTCTTCATTTACATGTTCTCGGTGTTGGACTGTGCTAGCCGCTACCTCAGGAGATAATCCTTTACTGGTTGAAAATCTAGTGTTGTGCTGTCTGGAAGATCCGGTTCCGTGCCTCGAGGGACCTACTCGCTGCTTCGGGGCGTGTTCCGAATTGGAAGCCATTTTATCGATGACCTGTCAGGAAACAAAAAACCCGTGAGGTCCAAGGCGGCTAGCGCAGTGTACTTTGTCGGCCATGTAAATCTACTCTACAACTAACTTGTCAGACTATATTGAATGTCCTATTTGCCCTTTTTAGATATAACTCTAACTGTTTATTTTGTCTTGTAGCCTAAATCATGCCTCTTTGTTTTGTTTCTTCTATGAAGTTTTACTTCCAAATATAGCAAGAAATTGTTAGGAACCCTAAAACGGATTTGGTACTTATTATGGGGTTCGAAAACCCTAAAGGATGTTGATGTATATTATGAAGTTTTAAGACCCTAAAATGGATTTTGATAAATAACATAAATATTTTAGGACCCTAAAATGGATTTTGATGAATAACATGGGTTTTGGAAATCCTAAAATGGATTTTGATAAATAACATGAATATTTGAAACCCTAAGATGGATTTTGATGGAAATCATGGGCTTTGAAAATCCTAAAATGGATTTTGAAGTTCTGCAGGAATTAGTTTTCCACCTGGAAGTCTCTCGGAGGTCTATTTTATCATGCCGAGGTTACAAGAACTCTTTAATGGATGACTTTGCCATCTGATGCTATGCTCAAAAGATTCTTAAACACACTAAAGCCTTTAAGGTCATTTAGATGCTTAAGAAACAGGAGCTATTTTTATGAAAACAAATTTTTGAGAAAAAACCTCTATAGAAGATTATAAGGACGATAAAACAAAAAATTTGAAAATCCGAAATTTCACAGGCAAACCCTAAGTTGTTTTAATCATCCCTGTTTCTAGCGCCAAACTGTACGAGTAGAAAATCTGCGTAGGTACTCATGGTACCACATCCATCAGATCTACTCGCACATACAGTAAGTAATCGTAGTTTGTAGTCCGAAGACAGTTAGAACAGCATCGAGGATGTACAGAATAGTGATTAAAGGCTAAGTAATGCAATATAAACAAGATAAAGATGACTTTCTGTGTATAACTACTGCTGAGATTACATGAATTAAACCCTAAGGAACCAGAGGAGATCACATACCTAATCTCTCTCTTGCTACTTAGGCTCAACCAAACAAGAATCCAACCCCTAAAACGTTTTCCGAGCTCGCCTTATATAGGCCGAGCTTGGGTGGTTTACAGCTAATAAAGACAAACGACTCAATCGTGGTGGTGTCAGTTTCTGTCGAGTAAGGCGGTTTACACTCCGAAGCTGGATCCTTGGCTTCGGTCCTTTGCGGTAGTCCGAGTCCTTTCTATTCCGAGTCTTTACTTCGCTTAAGTGCAGCTTCTCTTCCTTTGCCGGTCCGAGACATTACTGCTGCTCTTTTCGGTATCGTTTCCTTGGCATGGTTATATGTCTTGGATGCGAGACACGTGGTCCGAGGGGTTTTTACCCCCTACAGTTTGCCTCTTTCCTTTCCTTGTATCGAGGATGCAAGGAGAGGAAATCTCCTTTCGTGCCACCCTTCGTCGAGTATCCTTACTCCTTGCCACGTGCGCATTTTTCTTCACTACACGTTCTCCTAGGCTCATGGCTTTTCACCTTCTGACCGGTGGAGTCGGTTTCTTCACTATTTAAGTTTTGTTTCTCCCTCTAAAAAGAATTTTTAATCCTTTCGTTTTCATCTTCTTTGGCGCCGGCGACCTCCCTCCGGGAAAATTCCTTTCGCTTACAACTTCATATCAGACGATTCTTCAATCTTTTCCTCTTCAACCCATTGTTGCAGGTGATCTTTTCTTCCATAAAGTTAACTTCTTTAAGATTTTCCCTTCTTCCTTCTTTGTTTTCCGGTTCTCCACTACTGTTTCCGTCGCCGGTGGCGCTATCTTTTTCCTGTTTTTTACCTTTTTTCCATGTCGTCTGCCTCTGCTATCGCAACCGTTTTCTCAAGGCTGAATGGTTTGCATCCTGAGGAAATGGGCTTTCGAATCGAGTCCCTCGATTCTCCCAGGCTAACTCCGGCGTTGGTTGAAAAGTATCAATGTAGCGAAGATGCTCTGGTGGTAACTGTTCATCAAATTATCGCTGGATTGCTTCCTCCTCTTTATCGATCTGACGATCCTTTGTTTCTTGAAATTATCTGCTCTCTTTCTCCACCTCGAGGCGTGATGCAACTTACGTGTAGCGCCATTTATCTTATTAATCAATGGGTTCTTCAGTCTAAAAATAACACTCCTGCCGAATCCACAGCGAGGTATTATTACAACGCCAAAAACTTCTTTAAGCATTACGAGCCCTTTCTGACTGTAGACAACGAGGCAGCTCCCTTCGGGGTTAGCTTTCGGGTGGTGGCAGGAAGTCAAAACGTTCTTCCCGAAGCTTTGGTTTATTCTTTGGACGAAGACTGGTCTTCGGAACCTATACTTCTCAGGGGGCCTGTACTCCGAGGCTGGAAGGACTCTGGCCGATTCATTATTCGGACTGAGTTCGAGATGGGTCACGAATTTGAGACTCGTCATCTGTTCTCTATTTGTCTTTCTGACGAAGAAAGGAGGTTGTCCCATTCTTTGTCGGATAAAGGGAAGGGTGTCGCGGTTGAGTACTCGGGCACCTTAAAGCGTCCTCGTCCTGATGAGGAGACTATGCAACAGGTAACAAATACTTTCTCGACCTTTTCTAAAGTATTCATACTTGCCTCTATTTGTTTCCTGAGAAAGACGGGTCCTCATCTGTAGGGACAGCCTTCAAGTGCCTTAAAGAGTAGTCGTGATTTGATGAAAATTAGCTATGGGGAAGATTCTGAGG
>JAJJMA010139054.1:2389-16738 GCA_023529015.1 Papaver nudicaule
ACGCCCCAACATTCGGCCTCTAAAAAAATTTATCGTGAGGGCCGAATGTATATTCGGCCCCTAAAATACCTAGATTTTAGAGGCCGAATGTTGCACAGAGTTTCAATAATTTTTACACCCCAACATTCGGCCCCTATTACTGTAGAATTAGAAGCCGAATTCTATGTCGGCCTCTATTAGTGTGAGATGTTGAAGGCCGAATGTTTAATAATATCAAAAAAGAGTTATTTTGTTCAAAAATAGATCCGTTGGAGTTCGAAAATAGATCCGTTGGAGATCAAGAAAACTATCCGTTGGGTACTCATCTTTATAAATAGACTCTTTCACAAACATTCATTTTCATAGATAACTCTTCTTCCTAAACCTTCTTCTTCCAAACCTTTATCTCAATCAATCTACAATGTCAAGCTCATCGTCAAATGAATCCAGGAGGCCACCTCGATCACCACAAGAGATACTATCTTTAATACGCAAACCAAATGAATCAATCTCAACACCTCCTCCAGCATCTCCTCCTCGTAGACGTTATCGAAACATGACTGATAAGTTTGTTCATCAGTACTACTATACGTGTTCTCCATCTCAAAAACCATTATCTCCTCCTCCATCAACACGAATCAAACCAAGCTTCGCTCCATTTACGTTGGAAGAAGATCTACGTCTTTGTAAAGACGTGATCCACTATTATGGATTACAAAAAAGTCGTGGGGATGTCAAGTGGAGGTCCCTGTTTAAGTATATCGAAGATGACTTCAAGTTTCAAAACCAATATGTGCGCGATGGAAGAGGCCTCTCAGAACGATGGTGGAAAATACGTCAAAACGTTCATGATTTTATGCACTTGGGGAGATTGGCCCGAGATTTTCTAGGGAATGATGTTACGGAGGATGAAGTTTATGCCAGGACTTTGAAGGTATGGAAACAAAGTAAAGGAAAGGATTTCGAGTACGAAGCACATTACCATGAGCTAAAGGATTTTCTCAAAACC
Source organism: Papaver nudicaule (assembly GCA_023529015.1). Lineage (NCBI taxonomy): Eukaryota > Viridiplantae > Streptophyta > Magnoliopsida > Ranunculales > Papaveraceae > Papaver > Papaver nudicaule. The sequence goes on from JAJJMA010139054.1 coordinate 3,378, forward strand.
TTCGAAGTATTATGAATCCTTTGTTTTTGTATTCAAACTTTAAACTCTTAATCTATGTATGCAATGCTTTGTATTAACCGATTATTATCCTGAAATACACTAACTACTATCACATGGTAATGGAACAAAATAGGAAGCATCAATACATGAACAAACATAACAAACATACATTCATAACCAGAAATTCAACGATTTAAGTCAACCATACATTCATAACCAGAAGTTCACCATCATAGATGTCGATAACATAAAATAAACTAGAACACACAATACCAAAACACATAATAAAACTCAACCAGTGAAACCAGTTCCAAACCCTGTTCGACTGCGGATTAGTTCCCAGCTCGGTCCGCCATTGGCCTCAACAAGTGGACGGAGACGTGCAACTTCAACGCAAAGTGTACAACCACAAGGAAAAATTTCCACACCCTCACCAACCCTCTTTCTTTTAAGATTACGAGGTACATTTGCTTGCCATTCATCATGATCGACAAATCTTTCGACTTGCTGAGGAAGAAAATCACGATAATCCCTACGCAGGCCAGGAGCATATTCCCCACGCAAATGCTGTGGTCGTGGAAGAGGGGGATCAATGTGTTCATCCCTTTGACGTCGTGTTTCAATCACGCGTGGATCATCCTCACGAATTGGTGCTGGAGGTTCATGGTAAAGCACAAGTGCAAGGTTCGATTCATCTTCGCGAATTGGTGTTGGTTGACCACTTGATTCGGCGGTTGTTTCAATATCACCCGGAACAACCTACAAGAGAGAAACACATGTAAGCATGCAACATTCGGCCTTCATTTTGGCTCAAAGTGCCAGCCGAATTAACATTCGGCTGGCACGATAACTCATTTTAGAAGCCGAATGTACATTCGGCTGTTAACACTTACAAGCCGAAGTATCATTCGGCCCCTATTATGAGAGCTTTTACCAGCCGAATATGACGCTGTAAAATAAGAATCCAAGTTCTTATTCAGCAGCCTACATTCGGCCTCTATTGGTACTTAGGTTAGCAGCCGAATGCTGATTCGGCTGCTAAAGTTTAGAGGCCGAATGTGTGAATATATTTCGAAAAAAACAACATTCGGCCCCTATTATGGCAGCCAAACTGTTCTTCGTCTTGAACATTCGGCTTCCATAATAGGGGCCGAATATGGCGCTGGTGAGACATAAAAGTCTCACCTTTAGCTCGATTTCGGCCATAAAACATGATTTTGAAGTATACCTGTGTATTCGAAGCAATGGGTTCATCATATAAGTGCTCATCTTCAGGATTTGGGACAAAAAAATCATCGAAATCGTTGTTTTCTTGAGTTTCCGGTAAAACGTTTCGTGACGATGAAGATTCTCCAATAACCGGATTTCTCGCAACGATCATTGTATGTTTGTTACGATGAGGTTCATCAATGTTATCCCCCCCAAACATTTCAGAAAACACACAAACAAAACAAGAATCACACCAAAAAATCAAATTTTTTCTTTTTTTTTCCCTCTTTTTCTTCCCCTCTCCACACAAAAATTTCCCCAAAAATCTGATTTTCTCTCACCAAAATTATCTAAAACCTTAAGTATATACTTAACTCTAATCTTATTATTAACTCTAATCTTATTATTAACTCTAATCATGTGAGGGGTAGTTTAGTATTTAAAAAAGTTGGAAAACTAAAGGGGTCCCTAAAATTACTAGGGGGAGCGACGCCGCAAGGGCTCGCATACTTTCTTAAGGGCTCCAAGCAAGTTTCAAAAAAATTGACCGTGAGCTGCATCCCAGGTTTCCGGGCTTCACTGCCGGCCCTGTCTAAATGGTACTATACTTACTTTCATGACCGGTTAAACACTTGGTTCCAAATGGAAAACAGAGGGGGTGAAAACAATCAAATGAGAAGTTTTATGCACAAAAACAAAATGAGATAGTCAAGTTCATCATCAACAAACCTAACTATAACTTCATGCAATTACACTAATATAAACGGATGTCGTTGTAGTATAGTGGTAAAGTCCTTGAGCACTGATACTAGCGATCTGAGTTTAAAACTCTTCTGCTTCGGGATGGAGAAATTTTTCTTTATTTCTTTGCCTAGATACCTGGACTTATAAGCAGTGGACTTCAGTCCAATTTTAATATAACCTTTACAATTTTAATATAAGCATTGATATTTGACAGTAACTACTCAAATGGCATGAGTCAATATTAGATGACAGGGTGTGGCGGGACCACCGTTCAAGTGGGGCACGCGTTTCTGTCTCTCCACAGGGTTGCACTGACACGGACGCGGAGATGCGGACACGACACGACACGGACGCGGACGCGACAAGTTGTCAAAATCAACAGGACGCGGACACGTTATGAAATCAATGATATTTTATACTAAAATATAGATATTATGAATTTGACATCTCAATACCGCTGCTAAATTGTCGATAAATCTAAATACAGTAAATGAATTAGCATACATATGGGTATAATAACGTTTGTATTGAAAATTCTGGCATATTAACACACATTCATATTAAATCATGTGTGATATATACGTACAACGTCATTGATGTGTCTGACGCGGAGACTCGCACGTCTAAGAGTCGACGCGTCTGATACCGACACGGCACTTAATTAGGCGTGTCCATGCAACCCATATCTGGGAAGAGAGATGTCAACTCTCCTTATGTTTAAATATTTCTTAAAAAATCTATTGGTATATTAAATGCTGCACCAAAAAATGCCCCATCATCATTTTTGCACTACTCATTCAGAGATTAAAAATGTGAGATGGTGAAATCATTATGACTTGGTAAATGTTACATTCTGAGACCCTTACACAGTTACACTTATATCAATATCAAAGATAAAGTCGTGCTGTTGCTTATTGAATAGCTGTACAAAAATGGTCTCATCTTAACCAAAGTACCCATGTAGATCTTTTTTTTTATGATGGGTATGGTATATATATCGAGCTCCAGTTCTGTCAAAAAAAAAAAAAAAAAATAAGAAATTTATTTTTCACTAAAAATCTGTTCTTTATTTCCCCAACCATGTCAGCAGCACATCTATGAGCACTAGACACAGATACCCTGCCGAACTTCCGAGTCCGCTCCTACCAAAAAACAATTCTGTTAATTTCTTCCTTTTCTTTTTCGACATTTTTGCAGAAATCTAGAGATGTAATTAAGAGAGAAAGAAAGAGATCTATTGTTGAAGAAGATTGGGGTGTAGCTGGGAAATGATCTCTCATGAGTTGTATTTATGAATGAGAAGATTTCACGTCATTGCTTGTGTCATTTGCAAACTTCCAACGGTTGAGAAGCTACATTACCTTTAAAAGACCAACATTACCTCTAAAAGACCATAAAAACTTGCCCAATTCCATGTCTCCCAAATTCAACGGTTGAGAATTAGGCTACATGTTCATTGTGGCGCATCAATATACGTACGTACAATTCTAACAGAGTACTTTTTTTTTTTTGAGCAAAGGAAGAAGGAGATTTTATTAAACTCAAAAGAGAAAATACAGACACAAACGCAACACAACAAGGCTAGCACACAAACATCTAAATTGTTGCCAATCTATCCAAAGAAATTCAATCTTACTCCTCTAATGTGTGTTTATAATACTATTACAGTCTCAAATCCAACTTCTAAAGACAGTTTCTATGGATGGGATAAATATTCTTCCTTTGTCCTGCCAGATGGATGGGCAAACTGCGTTTGCCACTATGGTAAAAGCTACATAGCGGTCTAAAAAGAGCCGAGTGGCAAGTTGGGCCGCTGGCGGCGCCGCTCGACCTAGTTACGCTGCTAAAACAAAAAAATTAAAAAATTAAAAAAAAAACTTATTTCTTCTGATTTATTTATTTAATATTATTTTTCTACCTAGCGGCACAATTTAGGCCGAGCGACCATCCTAAGGCCGCTGGAAAGCTGGCGGTGTGGGAAGCGCCGAGCGGCTGTTCGTACGCCTCATTGGGCAAACCAATATTAATATTGGTTTGCCCGTCCATTATGATCAATTTTGATGGTTGCCCTCTCCACAGTGGCATCAAAATGGACAAATCCTGGGTTTGTCCACCCCATAGGAATTGCCCTAACTTGGTAGAAATGTTTGTGCATATTCCTGACCACAAAATCCACTAATGCTAGAAAGAGACACTACCTGTACAGTTTTACACATATATAACGACCAGATTTCAACAGCAGAGACCATGCATTTGAACTGCGATTCCGATCACCCACCAAAAATAATCGCTCCATTTGGAGAAACTAGGGTTGAAGGATTCCATTTCAATACTCCATGGTGTATAGAAATTGTGAGAAACCACAAAAGAAAAAGATGGATTTTATTTTTTTCTTGAAATGGAATATGTGAAGTTTCGAACCAATGACCTCCATGAAAGAAACACTTTTGGTCTTCTTTTTAGCTAGAGGTTTAGTCCCACATCGCCTAGATAACAAGTCTGGCATTGGTTTTTAATCAGAAAGAAAGGTCTATGTGGATACGAACTACTTGTACAGGAGCTGTGGGGTAGTCTCGTAGGTCTGCGCCACAGCAGAACCGGCCGAAACGTTTCAGTGTTGCTGTTGTTGCCGCACTCCAGGCCTTTCAGGCAGCTGTTTTTGGCCTTTGGCTCCTAGAAACACAGCAGCTGAAGAATTGCTTTTTTTTTTTTTCTTTAATTTTCTGAGTTCAAGTAATTTAAGGTGTGAGATTCTAGAGAGAAGCAAAGAAATAGAGAGGGTTTACAGTTGAGGGCAAAAATTCAATGCCTACATCTTCAAAGGATATACAGAATTTGGATTTATAGTCACAAACTTGAGGGACATGAATGCAAACATTAAGTCCAATCTGATCTCGTTTATAACAATACAAAATCATGAACAACGCTTACTCAAACGCCATGAATTTGGCTCATGATGTCTCTTTCTTTTACTCCTGTTTGTGGGATCTGCAGCTTTAAAAGATCTTAGGGCCAAATCAACTAGCCATTTAGGGTCAATAACAGTGACCTCAAGCATCTATTCCTTTGCAGTCATTACCAGCTCATGGTAGATCACCCACTCTGGCTGACGCTGAAAACTGCTTGGGTAAACAGGCTGGTTCTCGACTAATGTTGTGCAAACCTCCCAAGGATCCTTCCTTTCAAATCTTGGTCAAATTCTTCCTCGCACACACGACATCCAGCTTATACCTTCCAGAGTGAACGACGTCAGTAATGTTTATTAGAATTGTGCCATTTATGAAGCACAGGTACAAGTTGTAATTACAAAAAACAGATTCCTAATAATAGGGGAACAAAAATTACACCGATATAACTTCCAATCCACCCAAGAAGTACATTTAACTTGTAGCATTACTATGCACAACTTTTATGACTATTGACCATTACATATTTTGGATTCTGGTAACTGGTGAGATAGCAGCAGATGAAAAGCTCTGGGTAACAATTAAGAAATCATACCACTGCAAGATATAATCAGCCTCAACTACTGCAGCTGCATAAGATCTAATGGCGTGGTTGGCCAACATGGCTCCATTGGGAACAGTTAATGCTGCCAATGACTTGCAGAAATCAGCAGGTTCTGCACCATGCTCAATAACTTGAAGAAGAAAGTTTTGAGTCTCAGCCAAAATGAAGAGACTAAACTGTAATTTAACTTGAGTATTGGTTTGTGAGCAAGCATAACTGACAAGCACCTCTCGACCTTCACCTGTTAAAACAGCGGCATTAAACATCTTGGTCAATTCAGGATATCTTTGAATTGTGTAATTTCCATCACTTGTTCTACTTACGTGTTCGCCGCTTCTGCTTTAGCATTGGCTTTTACATTGAGAACCCCCTAACCTTTAGATATATCCTTTCAGGTGTATAATTAGGTTCTCCTCCAACCTACACACATTACAAATTAGACACTCTCAGACATCATAAACGACCATATCCTCCAGAGGATATATATAACTAACAGTAAATCACATGAATTAAGAAAGTAACAATTAACTGTCAATCAACTACATACCTTGATTATAAAGAAGAATCACCTAGGCGTGAAAGTAAGACCATATCCTCTTACGTGCTTGTTGGTCCCAATTCCTCTCTACATTTTGAGAAATTCTGTAGCTCTCAAGGGGAGAAAAATAGAGACAATATTTCATGTTTTCTCTCCATTTCTGTGAAAACCCCATTTCTGAGTCCGCCTATACAGATTATCCAAATTGAAGCTAACCTAGCAGCTCACAATTCATCAACCTCCATTTTTTCTCTCCGTTTTGTTAATCGGTCGGAGGACTAATTTGGTGGCGAGCTATTTACAAAAACTATTGTTTAATATGTACAATAGGATTTGCTCGACTAGACCCCTTCAGAATCATAAACGGGATCCATCAAGATGGAGCTAATAGGCACATACATGAAACATATGAAAGATAGTCGTGAACAGATATGACAATTTAATAGTAAAAGGCAGAATGGTGGTAGCCAAGTGATTGTAGGCTGCAGCCCTTACAGATGCACAACTGTCCGTGTTTTCCTGATTCATACAACTTGCCATACAAAAAAGACTTACATTACTCGGACGGATTCCAGAGTCTACCTACCAGTCATGCGTATGGAATTCGAGAAAATAAAGATAGTGATGAAAAGCGTCAGGTCTCTAACTCACTTGAGCCAAATTCAGATGTCCAATCAGCATATAAACAAGGTCTTTTAGCTTAACTAGTTAGAATATGATAAAAGGCCTCACAAAGCAGCACTAACCTTAACAGGCACTTATTCGCAAAACTACTAACATGGTGACATTTTCTGCACGATAGCTCCAAAGATATTCAATATAACAGAAAGACGGGTTTTATGCGGAGATTGCTTTTTGTGCTGTCAAGTCAAGTTGGTCAAATTTTGACAGCAACCAAGTACAGTAGGTAAATTCTAAAGATTAAGATACTAAAAAAATTCACTAACACCTAAATGCTTTCCAGAAATATGAGTCATATTCATAATATATATTGAGGATTTAACAAAGCAAATAGTTAACGGTGTTCGTTTATCCCCAGATCACTATAAAAAGATAACATTGTTACAATTAGAAATATTTCGTTTATCCCCAGAAATATGAGTCATATTCATGTTCTTCCATAATAGAAACTCTGACAGATAGGTGAAATGACAATTCTTACAATTTTAAGAGCAGCTGAACGCGACGCTATGGTTTCTTTCGAGAAGGAAATGGACCTTCAACATTCATGACACCTTTCGCTTCTTTACATTTGGTTCCTTGCTGCTACAACCTCATCAGCATCAGGTTTTCCTTCTGTTAAAAAAAGGAAAGGAAAGAATTAGAACTTAGATATAGTGGAAATCGGTCAAGTGAAGTATCCCCTAAACGAGTTCTAATGCTCAGTGAATTTTATACCTAAACGGAAAACCTACAGAAAAGGCCACGCGAACTGAAAAAAAGCATCAGGTCTTTTTTGGGATATAAAAAGTTCAACACCACTCTAAATTCTCTATATTCACTTGATTATATGTAATTACTGAAACCAAGTGTCTCAGCAGTTACCATCAACTTCAGGATGAGATCTAACAACTACGTCGGAAGAAAGCGGAAAATTGTGAGTTCCAGACAAGGCACTCTCGAAGGGGATTGGCAAAGAATCTAGCTATGTCAGGCTGTGAAGCTGAGTTATTCACTAGACCAACATGGTCCTCAATTAAGAGTTTCGGACATGGAGGCTCAGAGGGAGGTGGATGAACCATTTGATAGCTTTCTCTGATCTCTCCTTTAAGATCTTGGTGAACAGATATTCTACCAGACTTGCCCGTACAAGCTGCACGTACGCTAGAGATCTCATTAGCTTCACCAAAACAAGCGGCACCAGTTGGAGGAACTGCAGGACTTGGCAGAATGTGAGAGCAATCATCAGCTGGAGTTCCATATGCTCCTACAGACAGATAAATCAGTTGTCTTTATTTTCAAATATATGAATAGCTAGAAAGACAACATTAAGACTCAAAGACTATCCAACATATAATTAGATGCAGAAGCACTCATATCATCTAAGCTTTTACCTTCTTTCTGCACCACTGAGAAGGTAGGGTTTGGAAATGGGTCAAGTGATGTCGGAAGTATCCCCTACAAGTTCTAATGCTCAGCATCTTCACAATATATACAATTCCTACAAATCACTAAACGGGAAAGCAATCTACAGAAAATACCAATCAAAAGGCGACACGAACTAAAGAAAGTACCAGTTGTTCTTTGGGTACGAAAAATTCAAACACCAATTATCTGTCAATCCTATTCAGACTTGTCAGGAATAGAAATCTCCAGATTATATGTACTTACTTGAATCAAGTTTCTTAGCAATTGATTGATTTCTTCCACCAGCTTTCGCAAGATATTTACCAGGTACTGGAGCACACACATATCAATACTAATGAAGATGCCCCAGATGACTCATCTACTGACACAAAGTTCTTGGAAAACAGGGAATTGACAAACTGCAGTCTGGGAGTATATTTACATCACTACAAAATATTGGCATTTGGCATTATAGTTCATACATGCATGCACATTAGATAAAGACAGTTACAAAAAGTCACTACACTTTAATGTTTTCTAGTGCTCTTCTTTGGTGTAACAGGTGTAATTCTGGTTGTACTTATCATCCTTGTACTCTTTGAGTTCCTTGTGTTATAAATAAAAGCCGTTCCTTCAAAAAAAAAAAAAAAAAAAAAAAATCAACCTTTCCCCAGCTTCAATAACATCTCTTCACTAATTGAACCATTGCTCCCTTCGTTCCACCTATTGTAATCTGCCCATACTCATGGGTCAAATGCCACTTCCTTGTAGCAGGCCAAAGTATCACGATCCTCAAGTTTAAAGTAATCCCATCCACCCTTCTCTATGAACTTCTCGGGAGAATCTGCTATACCTCTCAGAATGGCCTTCCAGTCATGTCCTTCAGCATTCACATAGTACTTCACACTACGAGTGTTAAGGCGATGTTTTATGCCAGCAAGCGATTCCAAGGGAATTGAATTTATCTCAATCACACTTTCCTCCTTAAAGTCCTGAAATATAACTGTCATGTCAATTACCCCAGGTCTAAGCAATGCTAGATTAACAATTTCAATTTCCCTTAGTGGGATCACAACAAAAGGTGCTTCTGTCAACACAAGTAGGTAATACAAAGTCAGGGCAACGGCGGCCGATGCTTTTGAGGGAAGAACCCCGTAAAATTCACGCTCCTTCTCTAGCACTTCAAACGAAAAAGGTGAACTAGGCTGGGAACTCCATCGAGCATTAACTTTGTCAACAAAGTTTTTCAAATCTTCATTATGGCCCCCATCCTTGATTTGCTTCTCTTTCTCAATCTTATCAGACATCTTCTGACCCAGAGGCCATTGCACGAAATGGAATTCGATATCTTTTGTTTTTTCTGTCCCAATCATGATGGAGTGATGCAAGTGAAAGTGTAAAAGAGGCGGCATCCTCTTGTCCCCAAACCGGAAGAACGATTTTTTGATATTGTCAAAATAAAACTGCATATGGAAACCAGAGGCCGTGTATTTGAACCCGTTTACATGAGCTTCAAGGGTACCAGCAATGCTATTTCCACCTTGGCCTTCTACCTTCGGAAGGATCGTAACATCAGACAGTCTTATTACCCTGTGCTCTTCTTCCATCTGCAGCTCTAGCGGAGCAGATACTCCTGATTCTTTCCACATAATTCCTTCCCAAGACATTTTGTCAGAACTATTTTCTTTGCCAGACGGAACACCCAACAATCTTTGTTTGTCTAGAATCTTCAACTGGCTACCAAGTCTTGCCTGATCACACCTGCGCTTTTGCTCCCTGTGAATCTCTGAGTTGTCAGAGAGGTCATTTCCTTGTAATCTTTTCAATAGGATGTGCGAGAAGTGACTACGATAACAATGGTCGTTGGATTCTCCAAGGCTGCTAGCATCAACCCACATGTTTTGTTCTGAGGTTCCAAAAGCTTCCATTGAAAGGAGTTGTAAAACTAAATCTGCAAGACATGATAGAAAGAAAAGAAAAGATTAAATTTCCAAAAACATCATATCTTCCATCTCACTTGTCAAACCACAGAACTACAATAAGCACACATAATCCCTAACAGATCGAGAAATTAGCTACACAGGGACATCAATCTGATTGCGAGGAATCGACACAAAAGAAAACCAATACTTGAATGAAACGCTATCAGAATCAAAATAGAACTGAGTCTTGATTTGAGATTATAAAAAGACTGGACAAGGGTGATAGGATTACACCACTAAACCACAGAACTACAATAAGCACATAATCGCTAACAGATCGAGATAAGTAAATCGATACATACATACATCAGTTCCCTTTTTTATCTATTAGCTCACCTTGACACCACAATATCAGTACGTACATACCTAAAACTTAAAATTAAATTGAAAAGAATGAGATGAATATCAAACAAAAGATCAAATTGAACAAAATTTCGAAGCCCTAGAATTGAAATTTAGAGCAAAAATTAGGGGGGAAAGGAACTACAACTTAAAATCATTTGCAAGGATTTGTATCATACATACCTAATCCGTCAATCAGAAGAAAAATCTGGTTATTATGCGTCTCGTCTCGTCTCGTCTGATGCTTACAACTCTTCTTCCTTTTTTTTTTCTCCGACGAGCTATGTAACGGGGAAGAAAAATATTTGAATTCCCAAGACGAAAAAGTTTAAAATTAATAATCAGACACCTGTGGCTGGGTCGGAATTATCAGGTCTGGGCCTGGTCGTAAACCACTTTTGAAGCCAACATAGCCGTAGCTGTATCCACAAAATAAGCCTAGTTTTTTTGGGGACTATGATGATTTAATGGGGACTGTGGTCCTCCGAAAATCGTCATGGTTTTCCTCTTTGTACTGTGACGACTTGTGAAAATCGCCACGGTTTTTGCTTTCTACTGTGACGATTTTTGGAGGACCACAGTCCCCATTAAATCATCACAGCCCCCAAAAAAACCAGGAAAATAAAACTTTTAATTTTTATTTTCTTTTTTTTTTTATAGATAATATGCATTAAAGAAAACTAGCCGAGGCTAGATAAGAGGTTTTGCATCTTAAGACATACTATACAATAGAATCCTTTGCTAAACTATCGAAAATAAAACATGGGGATAACCAGCCATATAGCAGGCAGTTTTTGTATTGAAAGGGGAGATCAATTCAAGCGTTGTCTGGTTAGCTAATTTTGAGATAAAATTAAAAGTTAGATGTTTATTGCCAATATTACAAAGATAAATAGTTTTGAAATCCTCCCGACTGGATGAAGCCTGCCAGTTGAGGTTAGTTCTTTCTCCTTCCATAAGGTTGATGATATGTCTGCAGTTGGAATCGTACTCCATGGTCTGAAAGTCTTCAGATTGCCCACCATGTCCACGCCTCCTTAGCAGCTGCCACCAAGCCTTGATCAAGCGTCTGGACCGCCATGCTTTCCGTACCCTCACTTCCCTGCAAAACCCAACAGAGGTACGTAAGATTAAGCCAACAGTGAAGAAACAGTTTTCCTTGTTCCAAGCAAAGGCTAACCCTTAATATGAAGACAACTATCCACGAAAAACCTGGCTATTTTTTGGCCTACATGTTTGTTTTTTTGCCCTATGGGTTTTGTTCCCAACCAAACAAAGTGGATATGGGATGTCTAAATCTAATTGCAAAAAATTGGATTTTTTTCTTTTCTATTAGGCGATTGTTCTAAGGATAGCTATTTTTTTTCCCTTCGTTACAGCTTCCACTGAGAAGTTTACCTTGATCAAAATTATGGTGCTTGTATTTCAAACTTTTAATCCAGAAATCATTAAATTTTATAACTCGAAAATGAACAAGGGTGCAGAGAAGATCATAGAGAAGAAGACTAGGTAAGATAATCAGCTCGTCAAGACAGCAAAGACGAAAACTGCACATGTTGTTGCTGCTACTTCAGTAATGCCTGATTCTGTTAATCTATGCTTTCTTTAGCAGATATTGTTGAATAATTGTGACTAATGACATGAGTCGTCATTAGACTTACGGGATTCAAAATTACATCCGTACAATTCATCTTCCAAACGGATAAACCTTTATTCAAACAACACCGATAACACTAACCCAGGCCCATTTACACCAAACAGATCCCCGGCCCCGATCCAGCAATACCATATTTGCATGCCAAGACTAACTAAACCATACTGCCCTCGATTCTTTCAATTTTCATGTCTTATTCCTATACCTAATGACATCTTCTAGCTTTACTAGCTCTTTCTCTGCAGAAATACAGAGGCAACAAAGTCAAGCTTTCAACTCAGTGTCTCGAGTCGTGTGCATTTTCTTTAGGTTGAATTTTATTACTTTATACAAAACATGTATAATTTTGGTGTTTCCCTTGTACTTTTCAAAGAGGTTAACACTTCGGCGGTCCGAAAATGATAGGTGCCCCCCGGATCCATCCACCAACAGGGTTTCCACCAGGCGTGGCACTTATTGATTGGGTGATGAAACCCTGGGCGGGGCCCCCTGCTGCTTCACCGGCCAATAGGGGTGCACCACGCAGGCGGGGGAGAGCCTGGTGGACGGATCCGGGAGCCCTGTAGCAGTTTCGTCGACGGTCCATGTTTAGTCAACTTGTAAGTACAAATATCTTCATTTTTATCACTATTTCAGTTATGTTTTATTGAAATCTTTGGATTTTATGAATTCGAGCTTTTGGTAAGTGAATTTTTTTTTTTTTTAACTAGTATAGCTTTGAGTTCGTTAAATTCAGATTTTTTGAGTGTTTTAAGGTGATTAGTTCGATATTTTGCCTGGCAAATTCGGGGGCGAGCCCAAATTTAATGGGGGCGAAGGCGAATCTAAAATAGGGTCACAATGAAGTAAAAGGTCATCCCATATGGAATATATTTTTTTAAATACAAAACAACCCTTGATTAGTAGAGATTAATGATATGATTAGATGTTAACTAAATTTGATTAACAAAAATTAATGATATGATTAATTCATCACCATCATCTTCATCAATACTCTATCTCCATTATCAAAAATCATGATGATCTTCATCAATTTTCGGTCATCAATAATCACTATCATCCTTCACATTCAAAACAAACATTCATAATCCATAGTTCTTCATCCCTACTAACTATTTAATCACTACTACATATCCAATCTATCTAAGATTTAAATGAAAACAAAAAACTTCATTGAATCGATGAAACATAGACTTCAAATTAACCTAGAATCGTCAAGATTTTGTGTTAAATATGACGAATAATAACTATAATCGAATGATGCTCCAATGAGGAGCTTAGTTCACTAAAAACACATTGATTTGTATGAAAAATG
>JAJJMA010139063.1:0-22595 GCA_023529015.1 Papaver nudicaule
ACTACTAAAGTAGTCGACTATATTTCGAAAGAATAGAGAAAGTAGAAATAGAAGAATATCCATAAAGTCATAACTCCTACTAACCTTTTGTCGATGAAGAATAATTGATGTCTTCTTTGTCTTCACAGTCTTCGTCTTCAAGGTCTCTACTACTCTGTCTATATCCCATTTCCGAAATCTAAACTCTAGTAGGCTAAATCAAGAATTGAATTTTGACACCTAAAACTGACAACTAGCTTGACATACCAACGCTAGTGGGTTTGACCGGACAATGCCCTAACAGTTCAACACATGTATTGTTTTGTGAACTCTCTGTTAGAAGTTAATGAATATAAGCTCATATTCATTCCTTCGTTGTACGTACACAGTTTAGGTTATGGCAGAATACGAGAGTGATGCGTCAAAGTCGCATGGTCACGAAGGGGATGCTGAAAGTGAGTCTGAGTCACCTAGTGAAGCAAAACAAAGAAATGATAGTGATGAAACCACAGAATCTGAAGGAGAGGATATGCCTACTGAAGAGGAACTCGTGATAGAAGAATTCGAAACTTTTGAAACTCTAGAGGATCTTGAAGAAGTAAAGCCTGCAATAAAGAGATCTAGGGGAATGACCAGATTGTTTAAGCTGCATCAAAGTTTTGATCTATATAGTGATGAGGAGCCACATCAGTTAAGCTTTGATGAGCATCAAAGAACCATAGGTGGTTATAGACCAGAATACAACAGTTTCCTAGGCGACGTAGTCAGGAGACATGTTGGACTTCGTGAGTTAGAGTGGAAGAAAGTGAAACAGGAGACAAAAGATGAAATGTGGGATAAAATAAAGGCAAGCATCTACTCATTTCTACCACAAATGTTTGACATCTTTATTCATCATTTCTGTTGTCTAAATGTTACTAACATGTCATTAAATGAAACCTTAGAAATACTATGACGTCGACGACTCCAGAAAGGGAAGAACGATGACTCATCTCGGTGAGCGACTCCGGGATTTCAGAAGGAAGTTGGATGATAAATATATAGTTCCCTTTATGGATACGGAGCCGTTGGAGAACCTGGCGAAAAGAGTTCCCAAAAAATACAAAGAAATAGTGGATAAAGAATCATGGGCCAAGTTCGTGGAATATCGACTGTCCGAGGAATTCAAGGTTAGATAACTACACATTACTGTATTTTTATCGTCATTTTATATTGTGTTATTTTTCTAGTCTAATATACTGATGAGGTCTTTTATCTGCACTGCAAGCCTAAATCTGAGAAGGCAAAAAAGTCCAAGTCGCACTCCAAGTTTCCACACCGGTAAGGACGAGGAGGATACATTTACCTGAGAGAAAAATTGGTAAGTCCACTGTCTAGATTTACACCACAAAACCGGGCATGTCAGACACTGGTCAATTTATTTTCGGTTTCATTTTCCATGCTAGTTGTGTCTCATATATGCATGCAACCTGCCTCTTTCATATCATAATACTCATACTATACACTGTATTCTACTGTTGACACAAAAAAAGAAGCTTTGGAAAATAATGTATGTTTTACTGTCGGTATCATTATCCGTGTTTTCGGGTACACCCTTACGTTTCTTTCAAGTACTAGATCAAAGACAAAGTTATTACCAGCGATAAACATCCCGATCGCCATTATATGTGGATAAAGGCGCGCGAGGTAGGTGGAAAAATCCCAAAAGATGAATTTGAACTCGAGGAGGTAGCGGCCAAAATTGTAAGTAAAACAAAACTTCCAACTGCTCGTGTTTTTCACTAAAGTATACGCGCGATGTTTACACTTTTTTTTTAACACTCGGCACTGTGCATAGTCTGCGGCGCAAAAGAATGTCGAAGAGGGAGTTGAAAAGGTTGGTCCGAGAAAGGATATCCTGACAATTGCTTTGGGCGAAGAAAAAGGCACGCGTGTCAGAGGGATTGGCTCCGGAGTCACTAAAGGGAGATACTGGGGGGATTCCAAGCGACCAAGGAAATCCTCGAAAGAGAAGGATCAACTGAAGCTGCAGCTGAAAGAGAAGGATCAAGAAGTAGTGGTGATGAAAACAGTGATTCAGGAGGCAGCTGAAGCGTTTCTTTCCCAAGGAATTGCCTTACCCGAGTCTTTGTCTAATTTACTGAAAGATTCTAGAACAAAGGTAAGAGTATCTTCATTGACTAGACAGTGTTTTTATGAGACTGGATTTACTTTTTTATTAGATTGGCGCACAGTATCTAATGTTCGTCATCAATGTTCAACTTCGACACTTCAGGATACGACTCTATGTGTCCTGAACTCTTCCGAAGGAATTTCTGTACGTAGAGAGCAATCCTCCCGGTGGATCTAATACTGGGGAGGTTTCAAATCCACTTCCTGACAAGACAGTGGCAGCTGGGAAATCTTTCAACGAGAGTTTGAAACGTACACACGAAAAGAAAAAAAAGGAGGAAGCTCAGAATCTGCTGGACCAAAGCAGGGAAATTTCGCTAAGTCCTCAGCGTCTCAATTGCCTACTCCAGGAGCAGTTAATACATGTTTCTTTTCCAATCCTTTAAAATCTATATTGTTTTGGTGTTTTCTATTATGTTGTTCATATGCCATGCATACCTGCAGGGTACGCCGTGCAACCTATATTCTGAAGGAAATACAAAAATTGTTGCTAGAGGTGAGGCTTTCATCACACAGGAAAGTGAGCAAACTGTTCAGGATGGTGGGGGAATGGCGCAGAAGATTAATTGCTATTTAGTGCAGGTTAATGAAGTGTTAGATGATGAACTCAGTTTACCCATACCCGATAACGGTTGTGATAATCTGGGAGAAGCGAAGGGCGCTTTCATCGACTGGCCAAAAGCTCAAATAATCATCAGCACTAATGTTAGTTGCTTGCCTTGTTTGTCGTGGATTTCTATTTTTTATCTGTCTTCACATGACCAATGGATTCCAGTTAGGTTCGGGAATATATCTTGCAAGAATATTACATACTATGTATTACTGTATGGCTTGTTTGTCGTGGATTTCTTTTGTTATCTGTCTTCACATGACCAATGGATTCCAGTTAGGTTCGGGAGTATATCTTGCAAGAATATTACATACTATGTATTACTGTATTGATGCAGACAACTAAATCAAGATCTGAGAAGAAGAGAAAGAAATCTCAACCTGAGCAAAACATGAAGAGAAAGGAGTCTCAATCTGGGCAGCACTGGGAGATGGTGAAGGCACATGAACAACAGCCGGGTTCTCAGATAACGAAGTCTCAACAAAGGAAAAACAAGGACAAACCAGAGGCACAGGATCAACAGTTGGGTTCTGGGAGAAAGGAGTCTCAATCTGGGAAGCACAATGAGTTAGTGAAGGCACATGAACAACGACCGGGTTCTCAGACAACGGAGTCTCAATCAATGAAACACAAGGACAAACCAGAGCCACGGGATCAACAATTGGGTTCTGGGAGAAAGGAGTCTCAGTCTGGGCAGCACAAAGAGACAACAAAGGCACAGGATCAACTGTTGGTTTCTCAGGGAATGGAGTTAAAGAAAAACAAGGAAAAAGCAATGGTACAATATCAAAAATCGGGTTCTCAGACTAGTGAATCTCAATCCGCGAAACATATAGGGGTAAGTTTTTTTTTTTCTATATATTACTGTTTTTACTGCAGGGTATAAAATGCTAACTCATATGGCGTACATTTCTGTTGAGTATATTACTGTTGATGTTCATATGGCGTACATTTCTGCAGGGTATAAAATGCAACGTCTGGTCAGGAGAGTCGGGTACTAGGGCAAACCTCGTTGCTAGAGGTAGAGCATTTAGAACAACGCGGAGGTGTACATTACGTGCGAACGGTGACGAAGTTCATTGCCACAATGTCGTCATTGAAGAAATTTTAATGCCTACTTACGTTTTACCGGTGCGAAATGGAAGTATTGAAAATTTAGAGGATGCTCTTGGAAAAACCATTGCTTGTCCAATGAGGCATGTCTCTATGGATGTAAGTTGCTATGGAACATGATTTTTACGTAAATTAGTTTTTGTTATTTTAGAATCCTGAATGTTACGCTGCATATGCTGGTACAGAGCAGGAATGAGAAGCAATCATCCCATGTTAAAACGCCTGAAGAGTCGTCAGCCAAAGTTGTAACGGCAGTGAATGGTGGAGTTTCTGGGACGCAACCACCAGCCAGTGTTGTCATGTCTTCGACGGAGGTAGTACTGGAAGACTCGCAAGTAGTAGAGGAACCAAAAGCTAATCAACATGAAGTCAGTCAAACAGCAGGTAATAAACCGTCAAGTGAGAGAACACAACATAACACTATACCGAATTTGAAAGCGATTTCTAAGCCTAGGGCTCGCAGGGTATATCTAACTCCAGACGGCAAACCAAAGAATACGAGGAACATCGCTAGGGCGCTATCACAAGCAACTGCTGAACAACATTTGGAGTCTCCATCCAAAAAACTAAAGAAATAATGTTTTTAGATGACAAATGCATGGTCTGTAATATTTTCTTTTGCAAACTCTTAGAGCCGAGTTAAACAAACAATAATTATTAATAAGATGAATTTCCAGATTATGAATATTCCCCTGGATGACCCGTCCGGGTCGGCTGGTGTCGGTAAATAACCATTCTTATCACCCAACCCGGGAGCTGGCAAAAAAACGTTTACCCAGCCACGTGGATGGTTACAGAGGTATCACATATATAAATAACATTCTCTAGTTCTTTGCATTGGTTGGCATGTCAGTATCCTTGTAGTGTGGTGTGCGGGATTTGGAGGTAGCTCCATAGGCGCTCCGAAGTATCTAATGTGTTTAGAGAAACACACTTCAGTGGTGGATTTTGTGGAGTTGAAAGTGAAAACCAACTTCTAGCGATGCTTGGAGTTGCTTGAAATCTTCCAATGCTTGTCTGAAGAACCTTGATCAAATTATAACTTCTGTCCTGAGTGAGACGACCTTCTGCATTAACACACTACGATGTACACGGATCAAGTGATTCAGGATAACACGACCAAGTTGAACTGTCAAACTCCGGTGGACCGTTTGACAGCTCTTTCCCCCTAAAACTCTCGCATTTCACAAACCTCTATGATGGCTCCCTTTTGCGACTTTCAGCAACTACTTGGGCTTGCATGATTCTGGCCCAATATGTATGACATGTTCGCCTTCATGAGTATTGGGCCCTGTCTGTGTGTCTCTGCATTTCATATATCTTGCGGTTTTTTTCTTTTTTTTTTTGGTGTCTTGCGGTTACAAACCAAAAATTCAAAATTCCTATGGATCCTCCTAATTTGTTGCCAAAATTTAGTGAAAATTGTTAGAAATATTAGGGAAGTGTATATCAATATGCTGGGAAACAAATTCCCCAAATTTAATGGAGATAACCACCCAATATTCTCTCTAAATTATTTGCGGAAACTAACCATATTGATTACACGAGATCTTGAAACTTTCTCGGAAGATCAAAATCACCCCAAATTTTAATCTAATTTTTTTTTTGGCGGTATGAAAATCAAACGAAAATTCTGAGAGCGGGATGATTCCCGCCCTGTTTTGGCTCCATTTTAAAGTTAAGTTTTACTTTATTCTCCATTCGGTTATTAAAACTAGATTTATCTTTTTCTCAAACCATAAGTCTACTCCTAACTCGTTTTCTTCACAGGGATTCATCTCTTCTCTGGCTGGTTCTTATACTGGTATAATCTCTTTAACCCATTCTCGATTTAATATCAGTCATGTTTTATCTCATTTTGTATTATGCATGCTGTTGCTTTTAATATCTTTTGAAGGAAAGAACCCGTTTATTTTTTTTATTTTGATTTTTTTTGCTTTGAAGGGTTGGTGTATCAAAATGATGTTCTAGGGTTAAGTGTCTAGAAAGGCAGGACCGATGGGAATAGGGCATATGGTATTGTTTCTGCAACCTATTCACGATTGAATACAAACGATGTTACTATATCTTTGTGTGTGTGTGTGTGTGTGTGTGTGTGTGTGTGTGTGTGTGTTTTAGTTTTCTTTTATGCAAATAATTTTTTGATAGATTAAACTGAAAAGGATATACTGTTCATCTCATTTGAAAGTTGTATTCTTCTTATTGTCTCAGTAACATTAGGCTTCATCTGACACATGTGCATCTCTGCTTCCAGATTTCCCATAATGCACTAAAAATCTTTAGACTCCATTCTTCAACATATATTGCCATAGAAGCTTTGTTTTTTTGATACCATATAATCAGATGTTAGTATTCAAGAGTTGTTTCACTTGTTTAGTCATGGATTGCTGTCAACCTGTTACTTTTTATTCTTTTTTCTTGTTTCGCCGGTTAGTAAGTCCACTGTCTTATTATACACCGCTCTATATATCTGGCATCGTCAACCCTGGATGGTCAATTGATCTTCGAGTTTATTTTCCATGCTAAGCCGTCTGCAAGTAATGGAGAGTTGTGTCTCATATATGCAGTCCCAATGGGTTTTGTACTCTTACCTAATAACTTGGGAACTTTAGTAGATTCGGGGGATAATTCTACGCAGATAAATTGCAAAATAACAGATGGATAAATTTGTTGGTGTTTAACCTTAGTCTTAGTTTACTAGAGGTTTTCTCTTGTTACCGGGATGATCAAAGGGATGTAGGACCTTCATCCACATGGTCGCTCCTACGTATCGTTATCTGTATTTCCGTACATCCTTACATGTTTTTCATAATTACTAGATCAAAGCGAAACCAATTCAGGATCAAGAAGTTGGGGAAATGGAAGTAGCGGTGCAGGCAGGATTAATGGCTGATATACTGACTGAAGTAATTACTTGCCTGAGGGCTGTGGTTACTGTACTGCATAATACTGCAGGTCTCCCATCCTTTTCACAAGGATCTCCAAATCAGAGCAACAATTCCGATCGATGCAATACTGGGGAGCGTTTAAATCCACATCTCGAGAGGACAATACCAGCAGGAAAATCATTCAAGAAAACTGGGGAACGTACACAAATAAAGAAAACAGGAAGATCTTTTGTACCAGATCAGGGATTTGAGAGTGGCATATTTGGAAGAGTTAATATATGTTCTCTTTTCCAGTCATTTTAATCTTTTTTTGTTTTGGTATTTTCTCTTATGTTATTCATATGCCATGTATATCTGCAGGGTATACCATGCAGCCTTTATTCTGAAGAAAAGGAAAAAATTGTTGCTAGAGGTGTGGCTTATATCGAAAGGGAAACTGTGCAAACTGTTCAGGTTGGTGGGGGAAAAGAGCAGAAGATTGTTTGCAATTTAGTGCAGGTTGATGAAGTGTTAGAGGAGAAACTCAGTTTACCCATAGCCGATATGGGTTGTGATAATCTGGGAGAAGCGACTGGCGCTTTCGTCGACTGGCCAAAATCTCACATAATCTTCAGTACCAAGGTTAGTTGCTTGGCTCGTTTGTCGAGGGAAAATAATTTTATTTGTGTTTTCACTTGAGTCATGACTGATGGATTCCATTTTGGTTCCGGAATATATGTTGCATGAAAATTACTTACCACGTACTACTATATTGATGCAAAGGTATCTCAGAGAAAAGAATTTGAATCCGGGCAAATCAAGGAGATAAAAAGAGCAAATGTTCTACCAACTGGAAGGGGATCTCAGAGAAAGGAGTCTCAATCTGGGCAGCGCAAGGAGACAACAAACGCACAAGGTTCACAGTTGGAATCTCAGAGTACTGAATCTCAATCCGCGCCAAATATGGGGGTAAGTTTTTTTTTTTGTTTGTACAGTTACTTGAATAAATATTGTTGATGTTCCTATATATTGCACATATTTCCGCAAGGTGTAAAATGCAAGATCTGGTCAGGAGTGTCAGGTTCCAATCCAAATGTTGTTGCTCGAGGTAGAGCATTCAAATTACTGAGAAAAAAGGTGTTACCTGCAACAAATGAAGATGTTGATTGCCACAGAGTCCTCATTGATGAAGTATTAATGCCTACCTACCGTTTACCCGTACGGACTGGAAGTATTAAAATATTAGAGAAGGCACTTGGAAAGGCCATTGCTTGGCCAAGAGAGTGGGTCTCTTTGGATGTAATGCCTGAGACGCAAACAACTGAAGTTTCTCTGATGAGACCAGGAGCCGATAATATCTTGTCTTCGACGCAGGAATTACTGAATGAGTCACAGGATGTGGAGCAATCAAAAGCCTGTCGCGCCTGTCAACATGAAGACAGTCGTATAACAGGTTTCAAACATCCAATGGAGATAACACAACAGAAGAAAAGGTCTCTTAGGGCTCGCAGGGTATATCTAACTCCAGACGGCAAACCAAAGAATAGGAGGAACGTAGCAAGGATGTTATCACTACCGGAAGAACATCATTTGGAGTCTCCATCCAAAAAACCAAAGAACTAGTGTTTAAGATGATAAATGCATGGTCTGTAATATTTTCTTTTGCAAACTCCTAGAGCCGAGTTAAACAAACAAAAATTATTAATAATATGAATTTCCAGATTAAATTTAATTGCATGAATATTCCCCTGGATGACCCGTCCGGGTCGGCTGGTGTCGGTAAATAACCATTCTTATCACCCGACCCGGGAGCTGGCAAAAAAACCGTTTACCCAGCCACGTGGATGGTTACAGAGGTATCAATCTAAACGGCTAAAATTCCATCATCTCCCGCAGATCTAGCGACACGTGTATGGCTCCAGATCCGAAATATTTCCAGGAAAATAACGGCTCAGATAATACCACGTGGACGGTGCAAAATGCATCTTTTCTGACGGCTGAGAATGCTTGTATCTGGACGGCTGATGTTCCATCATCAGAGAACAGTTTATTGACATCGTACGGTGGAACCCTGCTTTGGATATTGCATTCGCGTGTCTGTTATCAATATGCAGCCGCGGTATTAATGACGCCAAGAGTCTAAAAGGTACAGAACAGACACTTGGGACTAATATGTTGCGTCGTTTATATGATTTTTACGACGGTCCAAATGGATACCAAGAGACTGAAAGGTATCGAATAGACACTTCGGACTAATATTTGCGTCTTTTATATGATGTTTTACGACGGTTCAAATTATCCTAAGAGTCTGAAAGTGTATAGAATAGACACTTGTAATTATATTTTGCGTGTCCATGAACGATTTTTACGACGGTTCGAATGGTACCAGGAGTCTGAAAGGTATACAACGGACACTCAGAATGATATTTTCGCGTGTTTTAAATGACCTTTACGACGGTTCAAAATACTTCTGGAGTCTGAAAGGTATACAACAGACACTCATAATGATATTATTACGTGTTTTAGATGATCTTTACGACGGTTCAAAATACTTCTGGAGTCTGAAAGGTATACAACGGACACTCAGAATGATATTATTGCGTGTTTTAGATGATCTTTACGACGGTTTGAGTGATTACAAGTGTCTAATGAGACCCGTATTGCCACTAGAATTGGGAAAATTTTCCATCACTGTGCGACGGGTGGTTGGGAAGGCCATGTCCGTTAATCCTTATACTGACACTCAAAAGCCAGAGTAGCAATAAGGGATATAAAACACGTCAACACTCGACACGCTCCGGCCATTTTTTTTTGGAAGTGTCTGAATACATACGGACACTGTACAAAACCGTCTTAAATGCTCATTTGTGTACTAGTGTACTCATACCCACTAATTCCTTGCTTGCTTTGAACTTTATCCCATGTCTAAATTCATCTTGAATACCCTCTAAAACCATGGTTAACCGTCGGCAAACTTTGACTGTAAGCTTGGTGCAGTAACTTAGAAGAAGAAGAAGAAGTGAGTTGTGGAGGAGGAATTGTCGACCTAACTTGAAGGAGAGGCAGGTGGCCCTAAGTGAATTGCTCGCCTGCCTCATAAATTCGTGACTAAAATAGGCAGGTCCCTTGAGCAGAGAACTCTGAATCAGCGACAGAACCAGGATTTTATGTTCGGGGTGGCTAAAAAAAATCAAAATGGTGGCATTAATGTAAAAAAATTGCGGCCGAAGGCCGTCCGAAATTTTTTGGCCTTTTTTACCATTAGATTAATTTGAATACACAAATTTGTAGATGGAGAAATAACGCGTGCGAAAATGAATACTCTGGTGCCGGCATATGCATATGTTATCAGCCATATGCTTGTATACCGGTGACGTGGCCGTTGGTATCGCAATAAATAAGTGGTAACCTCAGAAGGCTAGAAGAAAGAACATTTGTTAAGGTTTTAGAAATGGCCCCTCAACAATGACTCAATTGATGGGCTATTTCTAAGATTGGGGTGGCTAAATTTCTTTTTCTTGGAAATTAGGCTGGCCAAGTAGTGCTTTTTTTGAACCCCCCACCCCACCCCACCCCACCCATGTTCCGTCCCTGCTCTGAATGCTCTGTAAGTTTTTTGCTTTACCTTTCTTTTGCCTTCTTTCACGTCACATGATTCCACCAAGATAGAATTTCTGAGATGCTTATAGTTGTTTGTCTAGTTTCCAGTACTAGCTTCTTATTTATCCGTTTTCTTGCCGGATTGTCTTCGCTTGTATTTTCTATAAAAAGTCTAAAAACAATGATACTAACAAGTATCAAGTTCTAAGTAGGGTAAAAATATGGATGCAATTATGTAATTGGGCCGACCGACCAAAGCCCCTGAAGGGAGGGAGGACCATATATGATAAGTTTTTGTATTTTGTCCGTCCTTTTTTTTGTGACAAACTTTTTTTTCTTCTTCACAATCGCACAAAAATCAGACGCACATCAACATAATTGATGAAATTGGTTGCAAATTCCATTAAAAAATGATCAAATAAATAAGTATGAAGTTTAAAGTTTTCATAAATACCCACTCAATCAATCCATTACATCTTCATCTTCCATTAAACCCAGATTGTTCTTCTTCGGTCGGCCCTTTACCGTAAGTTTGAACCGTCATCTAGTATTTATGTACTTATCATCAAGACTATTCAATCCATTTCAGTTCTCTAAAACTCTTTTGGGTTCTTTTATTTTAGATGACTTGTTTGAGATCAAATATACAAGCAAGTGAAATTTTCACCATTGCATCAATTTGGTGTAGTGTGGTTGATTACAAATAATTATTTTACAAATTATCGTCTCATTTTTGGAATTAAATTTCTATGGAGGTCTGTTCTTTCTCAAAAACAAGTATCAATTGGACTTCTTCGATTAGTTTTGAGTTTACGACTTTCATATATACACCCGTATTGGTGATATGTCTATTTTATAAAGCACATCGAGGACAAGTCAGGCTAGATAAAAAACAGTGGGAATCTCGCCATGTGACTGATCCGATGGATGTGCTTGTACTGTATCCATATATGAGTCCATTAACCCCTTAAATAGTTATGGGCCCTCCTGACTCCATGGTTGCCCATTAATTCAATGGTTTTAATTAGTTTTATCACTATCATTAATTAGTATTAGTTGTCTCATATGCTAATAAATTTATTTTTCATTAGTTAATAATTAATGAATTAACTTATAATTATATATATTTTCAAAAAAAAAACAAAAAAAATCATAATTATACCACTTGTTAGTGTCTCTTTGTGGTGTTGGGGAGTGGTAGTAAAGGCGAAGGGGCAGGGTAGTGTACCAACGACGGTGGTCGACACAGGTTGTGAAAGCAGCGGGGGTAGCAATAGTGGTATTTAGTGTTGGTGATCGTTACGTACTATAAGACACATCAAGAACAACTTAGGCCAGATACAGGGTCGTTGGTCTTCAGACTATCAATACCTCCCCTCTAATAAGTTTAACACAATCGAAATTGACCAGGGAAATTTCAAATTTGGAGAGAAATTTGAAGACTGAAATTTCGGAGTAGAATCGAGTTAAGGCAGTGACAATAAAGACCTTGATAAATATTCTAACTCACCAAATGTGCTTATTCCTGAACGTGTCTTTCAAAATATGGGTCCGAACACGGTTTATAAGGCAACAGGATTACAGGGTAACGGATTTCCTAAAATTTAGGATGCTATGAGGTGACATGAGACAGAAAAACATACTTCAAACATATGAATTTAGAAATGGGACAAAAACTGAGGGTCGTCTCCATATTGAGATAGGCACGTAACATTGGTTGATTCTTGATTACTTTAGAAGACAATGAATTTTTGGGGGGCTATAAGACGGGTACCGTGCCATTTACAAGAAGACAAAAAAATACATATAAACGTGTAATATTTAACAATCCCGTGCCGTCTTGCGGCACAGAAAAATCCCTTATGTGATGATAAAAAAGCTATTTCTTATGTTTTTTGTACTTTATTTACGAATAGCGTTGGTTAATTTATAAGTTATTTGACCATCATTTTCTGGCAAAATGAATTGAAGCTATGAACGTTGTTGTTTGTTCACCACTTACAGAAGGTTATTCTTAACTTTTTTCTAGTTCTAGAATATTTTTATAATTTTGTTTTGGGTGATATTAATAACAATCAATGTGATTCGCAACAAGGATTTGATGACTTCTTATAAATAGAAATCACAATATAAATGAAAATCATCTCACAGAATTCTAATGTTATATGGAACCACGTTAATCTTTTTGTCTCGAGTTTTGCCTCTTGTAATTCATTTCTGATTGATTTCCTAGCTGTTTTTGGCCCTAACCAATATTATTTGGCCCCATAAAATTTAAGCCCATCTATTAGAGATGGTTATGGGATGTCTGAAGTTGTATGAATATACTAAGTTACCCTTCACTATAACAAAAGACAAGACTATCCTTACATTTCATTTCATTTCATTTCATTTCATTACATATCCACCCCACCTTTTCCTTCATTTACACGTCCATAGAACCCCCCCTCCCCCCCAACCCCCCAATGGTACTCCATAGCCGCCGCCATCGCTGTCTCCACCACCGCCGCCTCCACCACTACAAGCGCCGCCGCCACCATCGTCTTCCTCCATAAATCTCATTAGCAAACTAAAAGGATCAATTTTTTTTTTACCACAACCACCACCACCGTCGCCTCCACTCCTTCCATCATAAATCTCATTAAGTAAAGTTTGCCCAAAATCGACGTTTATTGGACCTCATATCCACCGATTATTGTAGGTGTTCTTCATTTCTGGAAAACAAAAAAAATAGAATCGACGTTATAGGACACTTGTGTTCACCGGTTATGAAGTAAACCCAGAATCGGTTTACAAATACAACGGTCGATAAAATTCTAAAATGAAACAACCCAGAATCGGTACTTAAGTTGCACCACAACAGCCAATTCTTATAATTGGTCCATCTTATAGGTTGAAAGGTAGGTCATTTTATTTATATAGGCCGCAATTCAGTTACAAGCAGTAAAGATACAAAAGATCAAAATACAACATTGAGCAGTATAACCCCTAGCCCCGAATTGCAGGACGACTAACCTACATCTAGATGAACCCCTTGCCGCATTGTGAAGAATCTGACGAGAACAAGAGCATAGGAAACAAACCAAGAGACTGCGACACTTTCATAGGAACAAACGAAACCAACCAAACACCACTAGAAGCAATGGTGTGAAGACCGTGAGGTCCTTTGAACGGACAACCTAGCTGAGATGCCCAAAAGTATAATGAAGAACATAACCCAACAAACTTGAAATACACCAATCCTGAACGTATCCAGTATCAGCGAAGAACTATACGCCCGAACGTCTAACTTTAGAATTAAACCTGGCTGCAGCACAAAATGTAGAGTGGCTAACCACTCTTTCAAGACTATCAAACCGGGTCCAAGTTTTGATAGTTCTCATCTGACGCGATCGTTCCTGCTGCGAGTGCTGGCTGTTGCCAGGCACTCGCATTTCTGAAGAGAGCACATTAACTGCAAGTTCTTCTTCCTTCTCTAATTCTTTAATTGTATGCATCCCTCCATATTGTAGAGCCAATGTTCTTGAAGTAGATGTGAAGGGTCTTTTGGACCTTGTTTTCCGTATTCCTGGAGAGGGAAAAACTGGAGATTATTGGTTATTGATAGCAAACGAGTTGCTTCCACCTTGTAATTGATTGTGATCGAGTTTTCTTGTTTTTTTTGGAGGAAGCATTGCTGCAGAATCCGGAGAAGTGTCAGATGTTGTCCTCGAGTTGGATTTCCCTGGAGGTCTTCCTCTTTTAGTATAGGTAATGATGTTTGCAGAAGTTGAAATATCCTGTAATTTAACATCCTTCGTTGAAGTTGATTGATCTAAAGTGTCAGTTGCACGTTGAGAGTTGATAGGAGAAGTATGAGCGGAGTGTAGAGGTTATTTGTGTTTCTGGACCCGTTTTTCCATCTCGTGGTTATAGTTAACCACCACTCTTGGTATGCCATCAATCAAGGAAACCTGGAAAAAAATGTTAGCATCTTTATAATTATTTAAAATTCCATAATCTTATCAATGTATTCCTTTAAGTAAAAACTTGTGAGGTTTCCAAGTTGCGATCAGATAGATAGTCAAATTGAGAGAGTGGCAGAGAAGGCTGTATTGTAAGATCTTGAAAGGTCGGATTATGGGAGGCCCAATGTGATGGATCCAAAGCCGCCAACCGACAATTTGAAATACATTGTTGAGCCCCTAGTTTTGCTATGGGCACCCCTGTCAGTATTGATTCTTCAGTAAACAATTTGTCAATCATCTTATCCTTCTGGATCCTTAGTCTTTGTAGAAGATTCAAGTGATTAGCAGTGGCTAAGTCAAGATCTCTTTTGGCTTCCTGCAAATCAGCTCTATTAGATTTCCCCACAGTAGTAGTTGTAGTAGTAATTGGAGGCATATGACCTGTAGTGTGAACTCTCACTGACTTAGTGTTTACTGGCCTCCACACATATGTAGACATGTTGCGAGCTAGTTTAGTAGGCAATTTGTTAGGCTGAGAAGAACTTGAAGGAAAGTTCAATAATGAAGTAGTTTGGGAGTAAATGTCCATCACTCCACTGTGAACTGAAGTTGAAGAAGATTGTAGGGGGTAAAACCCGTCGGACCACGTGTCTCGCATCCACGAAGCATAGCCATGCCGAGAGAATCACACCGAGAAGAGTAGTAACGATGCCTTGGGCTGATAAAAGAAAAGAAGCTACACCAGAGCGAAGTAACGGATTCAGAGAGAAAGGGTTCGGACAACGTAGAAGGACCGAAGCCCAGGATTTAGCCTCGGTGCCTAAACCGCCTTACTCGACAGAAACTGACACTACCACGATTGAGTCTTTTGTCTTTATTAGCTGTAAACCACCCAAGCTCGGCCTATATAAGGCGAGCTTGGAAAACATTTTAGGGGTTGGATTCTTGTTTGGTAGAGCCTAAGTAGCAAGAGAGAGATTAGGTTTGTAATCTCCTCTGGTTCCTTAGGGTTTAATTCTTGTAATCTCAGCATTGGCAATACACAGAAAGTCGTCTTTATATAATCCTTATTGCTTTATTTAGCTTTAAATTACTGTTCATGGCATCCTCGATGCTGTTCTATTCTGTCTTCGGGCTGTTAAACACAACTAAAAACTGTATGTGCGATTAGATCTGATGGATATGGTATCTCGCGTACCTATGCAGATTTTCTACTCGTACAAAGATCCTGGAGATTCAGAAAACAAGTACTTGGCAAAATTGAGAGTTGCATTATCTGAGTTTTAGTCCTTTGTGCAAAGATATTTGGCTGCATGTCATCATCATCTATAGGTTGAGCCAATGACAACTGAAGTGAGTCCCGATTGAATCTTCGCATTTGACTACTCAATTTGTCAAAAGGGAACTCAGGGTAGAAACGGCGCAGCCTAGTCAAATCAACAGTGCATTCATTCTCCAAATGGTTCATAAATCCACAGTTAAATCAAGTAATTGGTAAGTTTTGTGAAGAATTAGAAGAGGAACGATCAGTGGTGGAACTATCAAATGAGAGTGGTAAGTTTCCTATAGTAATTGGTAAGTTTTGTAACTCCTTGAGAGTGTTGTGAAGAATTAGAAGAGGGATGAATCGAGAGGAATATTGAGGATCGGGAATGTTTTTCTCTTTAAACATAAAAAAGTAATGATGAAATCCCTCTCGACTGCAGAGACTGAAGTTTGTAGGAATGGAGAAACCAGCATGCGCACAATATAAAAATTGTAATATTAAACAAAGGAGACTGAAAGTGGAGAAGAAGAACCACTATTGGGGAATAAGGGAGGTAGGAGAGAATCGAGATGAAACAACACAAGATTGATGCAGATTGAGACGCAATAGACATGTAGTTAGGGGCTTAAGACATAACCAGTAATCGAAGAGAGTATGAAGGTTGTTAGTCTTGAGTGACAACATGCACGTGCTGAAGTTGAAGTTGTGAACAAACCGCGGTAAGCTCTTGTAAACTAGACATGCAACCGGATGATAGGTGAGTATAGGTTCAAAGGTAGTTAGGAGATGGTAGATTACCCATCATAGAAGACATGCAAGTAGGAAATCATTGTAGAAGATGATGAATAATGGAGGAATCAGTGAAATTGAGTTGACACGGTAGGGAACCGATCCTCAGAGTTATTTTTGAGAAGAAGTTGATTCCCATCTTATAGATCAATAACAACGATTATTATTTTTGTGAAAATGGGAAAAAAATAATCGACCTATAGAAACGTTTTTTTTTTTTTTTTTTTTGTAAAAACGAACAAATATAATCAGTCTTTATATATTAATATTAGGGCAATTCCTATGGGTGGGATAAAAATTTTCCCTTTGCCCTACCAGGTGGATGGGTGATAGGTGCTCAAAACACCTATTCAAGAGTACTTAATTCATACACTTATGTTCGTTAAATCCTTATATATTGTTTATTTTACATTGTTTTCTATTTTGCAGGTACTTTGAAGTTTAATAATACAAAATGAAGCAATTTACAACTCAATTTATCACTTGGCAACTCTCAAGTCAATGGTTTCGAACACAAGAAAGAACGGTGCTAAAAATGTCGTGAAGAGGGGCAAAGAAGATGGAAAAGGACGAGGGGGGACCTATGGTGAAAACTATCTCAAAAGAAGGACCGGATCATAAAGAAATGAGAAGTAAGGACCTAGGAATAATTTGAGGATTAGTGTGCATGTGCCGGTCGCACATGGCTGCAAAGAAGGTATCACGCAACTAATTTTAGGGCACACAGGAAGGAAAAGGGGCCGACCGGTTATTCCCTACCTCAGCGCAGCATTAAGGGGAACCTTAAAAACAGGCCCAATTTCTAAAACAGGCCCGAAACAGGCCCGATATCAGTTTCTATACCTAATTCAGGGATGTGTATAAAAGGAGTTTTTGACGTACAGGAGTTGAGACGCAGTTTTGGACAAGAGTTTTGGGGACGTCAGGACGAAGAGAAAAGAAGGCAGAGGCAAGGGTTTTTGGTGCGATTCTCGAGGCGCCGGCAAAAAGGGTTTTTCATACTTTTTGGTATTTTTTTTATATTTATTTATGGATTTTAATAAAGCTATGAGTAACTAAACAACTTTATATTGGTTAGGGATGTAGTCGGATATCAAAAACATGTTACTTGATTAATTTTGGAGTTATAATTATTCTTTTCATCATCGTTCTTATTTTACAGTGCGTATGAATGCATGATTGATGTATTGCATTAAGATTGGATGTATATTAGTTTAAGTTGCAAATTAAATTGATTTATGTTCATATCTACAACTAGAATTAGGTTTTGAGATACGAAATCGTCGATGAACCTTTTCACAAGTAGTACAATATAATTCTGATTGCGGTGATAGCTCTTAGGAATTGTATGTAGAATATGACCTTTGTTGAATGAACTGCTCCTGGTAGTTCATTGCATTGATTAGTCTATTTCACATATATTAATGCTCTTAGAGAGTTGAACTCAATTACTCGATGTGTTGAGTTATTCTCTACGTAGAATTCACACATTCATAGTTATGGTGTGTGATGACATTAGGAAATTACGGGATATTTTCGCGATGATGTATTCTAGGGCTTTTGAGGATAAGAGATTAAATAGAAACTCCAAATATATTCATAGTGCATGTTATGTGATTGAAGATGAACCCTTAACCGATATTCACATCTCCTGATTATTTTCTACAATTATTTGCTTTAGTTTTAATTTATTTTTATTGCACAAAACATCCCCCCTGCTAATAGGTCATTCAATTAATTTTCGGGAAAATTACAAAGAATTTGGCTATACACAGACACCCCTTAGCAGGGAGGGTGCCTATTAGCAAGTAGACTAGGGATATGTACTTGGGCTACTATCTACAGATTACCTAAAACTAAAAAAAATTGGCACTCAAGCCCATAAGAATTGTCTCACAGGCCCAAAAATAAAGATGGTTCACAGACCCATCAAAAAACAAAAATCATTACCCAAAACCGATTACTGCTTTCGCACCCGTGTATAAGTCGTATTCGGGTCTTCAATATCCGAAATGAAATCATGTTTTCCTTCAAAAACTTCTGAAACTCCAAAATCTAACTGAGCTCCTCTTTTAGCTAGGATGTCAGCTGAGAAATTCACCTCACGAACATTGTGTTCATAAAAAACTCTATCATAATACTCCAAAGCATCAAACCATCTAAACTTCAGCCTCCACGAAATATTGCCGGAGTTGAACGCCTGAATTGCAGCAGCAGAATCCGATCTCACCTTGCTGTTCTTGATGTCCCATCTTCTTCCCCACTCCAAACCAATAATAATAGCTAGTTGTTCCGCCCAGTAGTTGTTACCATCTCCTAGACCTTCACAAACTGCACCCAACACCTCAAGATTGTTATTACGAGCAATGACTCCACAACCAGCTTTGCCATTACTCGTATCAGCAGCTCCATCACAACAAATCATCACTTCATCCTCATCAGGTGGTAACCAAACATGAGTAGTGGTTCTCATAGCTCCAACAGTTCTTCTCTCGACCTTGAAGTAGTCCAAAATAGCGTCATCTTCACCTGGTTTCATATGTAGCTGAAATCTTGTTGCATTGTCCCTTATCTGTCTGTAAACTTTGCTTTTCAGCTTGTAGAATGGTGTGTCCTTTCCTTCATAGCATAGCTTGTTCCTTCGGTTCCATAATTCTTGTTTCACCGCCATATTAGCCACCAGCCACAGCCTCTTGATCATTGGAGAACGATGTTTAGCAGCTTCATTAGATGTAATGATATTATAACTTCCCTGCAATTGAAAAATGTTAGCAATCCAATCCCAAAGCTGCACTGAAACAGTACAGCCCATGAGAATGTGTTCAAGTTCGTCAATTCCAGAGTTGCAGCCTAGAAAACTAGTGTCCAAATCATAACCAAATCTTTTGTTTGCAGCATCCCTAGTAGCACAACATTGCTTCCTAAGGAATTTCCAGTTCTGAGCAGCTAATGCAGGATGAATATTCTTCTTCCAAATTAGCTTAGTTTCCGGCATTGGAGAGAACTTGTGCCTAATCAGTTCTCTAGCAGATTGAACCGTAAACACACCTTTATCATCAGGCATCCAAACTCTTAAGTCCCTCCCCCCTCTGGGTATAGGTAGAGCTTGAAAATCAACTCCCATATTCTGCATTATTTGCTTCAAATCATCAGGGATAACCCATTGCCCATCCTGAATGATACTACTTACTTTGGCCTGAAACCATGATTTGTGCTCTGGTGAAATTGCCCTGCTAAAAGCAATACACTTATCAACACACCAGTTATAAAAAAATAGAGATGTAGCCTTACCATCCCTAATTAAACTGCGAGTGTTAGCATCGACCAATGGCTGAACCACAATCATCCCTGGAAGGATGGATGAATGGCATTGGTACTTCACTATATCACCATTCATTCTGAGATATTTTGCACGAAGAAACCGTGCCCAAACCTTGTTGGAATGTCTGATGTTCCACCAAAGCTTCATTAAGAGAGCTGTGTTCATGACCTTCAAACTGACCAGTCCTAAACCACCCTCCTCTAAAGAACTGCATAGCTTATCATAAGCCACAACAAAACCTTTAGCCTTCTCACTGTCACTAGTCCAAATGAAGTTGGCTATTGCTCTTTCCACTGCCTTTATGAAGTTAGGTGGCCATAAATAAACAGACATAACATGAATTGGAAAGCTTGCTAGAACAGATTTAACTAGCACAACTCTAGCCTTGAATGATAAAAGTCTACTACACCAAGCATTCAATTGAGATTGAATTTTGTCCACCACATGCTGAACATGATGGAACTTGACTCTCCCTGGAGCTAATTGCACACCCAAATAGCGGTCTGGATACGTAGCCAACTCCATACCCAATAATTGCAGTATAGAGTTCCTCTTTTCCACTGTATCTCCTCCAAAGTAGACCTTGCTCTTGTGTCTACTCACCACCTGACCTGAAGCAGCAGCATATAAGTCTAGCAAATTGAGAAGATTAGTCAGACTTTTGTTTGTACCCCTGCAGAAAACCAAAATGTCATCTGCAAAGAAGAGATGAGTTGGTGAAACTCCCTTCTTTGTAAGCATATAGTCCATATCTCCATTAGCAAAAAGTTTGAGGATGTTACGACTCAAAATGTCTTCCATGAGCACAAAAATTAATGGAGATAAGGGGTCGCCCTGACGTAAACCCCTATTGATGCTGAAGAAACCTTCAGGATTTCCATTGAACAGGATGGAAATCCTAGCTGACTTGAAGATGTTATGTAACCACATGCACCAGTTTTCAGAAAAGCCATAGCGTCTAAACACCTCCAAAACAAACTCCCAACTTACAGTATCAAATGCAGCTGAGATGTCAAGCTTCATACCCACATTTCCATGCTTACGAGGTTCATCCAACTCGTTGATCATCTCTGAAGCTAGAGCAATATTCTCATGGATATTACGACCCTTAAGAAAAGCAACTTGCTCCTCTGAAACTAGCTTATCAAGAACACTGCCAAGACATGTAGCCATTATTTTGGTTATAATCTTGAAGAAGAAATTGCTCAGCCCAATTGGTCTGAACTTCTTCAGGCTATTAGCTCCACTTTCCTTAGGCAAAAGAAGAATAAAGCTGTTATTCACCCCATTCGGAATCTTCTTAGAAATCCAGCAAGACGTAACAGCTTTGTAAAGGTCCATACTGATGATATCCCAACAATGACGAAAGAAACTTCCAGGAAAACCATCAGGTCCTGGTGCACTGTCAGCTCCAAGCTCAAACACTGCTTTCTTGATTTCCTCCATGTCTGGAATCTTGTCCATGCTACGAGCGAAACACTTACTTGATGATTTCTCCCAAGACACAAGGAGTTTGGAGAAGAGACTTGTAACCCCTTTGATGGTTTTCCAACCCGATCGTTTTGATGCCAAGAAGAGCAAAAACGGTCCGCGAACCTGGAAGATCTTCAATAACAGCAAGGAGTAGCCATTAGAGTTTCTCTAGAACCTTAAAACATATAAGGTGAAGAGGAGAACTCGAGAAGACCTTATCCAGAGAAATCCGGGTCCGGGCAGTTCGGGAACCAGGTCATGGGTTCTGGATAACCCAGATGAAGCGGATTGGTCCTGTGGACAGCTTCTGAACCGGTTTTTAGGGGTTCCTAGGCTTTACATGTGCGAAACACATGTGTCTTGGTCAAAGAAGGTCTTTGACTACTTCCTAGGACAATTTTTAGGACATTTTTCTCTTCATACCACAGTCTAATGGAGCAAAGCTCAACATTTAGAGTTAGCGTGTAAGAAATTATTCCAATGATGTCTTTATATCAAGCTTAGACGGGATAGACTTGATATTTAGACGTACAATACTTTCACGTCCCCAAGAAAGAATTTCTTTCCAGTTTCTAATTGAAACTGAGGGATTTTGGAATTTATTATTAATTCTTTCTATTCCAAAATCGAAAGTATTTATCTCAGAAGTTAGACAAATTAATATCTTTTTCTCTGAGAAGGGTTTATGAAAGAATTTATAACCCTTGTGCTTTGCCCTTGGAAACTGTGAATAGTTCTGCACAACATGACAGTTCTTGGCAAAGCGTATGGATCTGTTTTCCTGCTTAACAAAATGTGTAACATCTTGTTTGTGGGGACAGGATTCTACAGATACTTCCTTCTCTTGAGTCACATCAATGTGTAGAACACACATTTGATCATGAATTGTGACATTCATGGGTTCCTCATTGAGAAGGGTGTTGATAATGACCTGATCTTGACGTTTTTTTATAAAAAGACGCTTCAGTTTCTCTAATAAGTCGATCAATATCAATTTCAACACATGCGTTTTCCTCTATGACCTTGTTAAGCCGATTCAGAGACTCTTCTTCTTTCCTAAGATATGTCTCTAGGTCATGAGAGATATTATCAACCTGTTTTTCAAGATCGATGAAGCCTTGAACAGACTTAATACCTCTGGGAGGAATGCTAAGGAGTTCTTTTGCTATGATGAGACCTGGCAGTGAATCATCTGCATCATCATCTTCAGCATCTGTTAGTACGTTACAAGCGTTTGAGCTTTGATCCATTACTCACAAGCCTAGATAAACACAGACAGTTACGTCTTTAATGTGTTCACCTGCTCTGATACCAACTGAAAAATGAGGGGTACCGAAATACTACCAACTTTTCGTTTTGGCCCGTGAGTCTTATGGTTTAAGTTTGGACGATCAATCAATATCCAAACTCTAATAACTGGAGTTGTGATCTTGGGGATCAACTCGACAAAGTTGGG
>JAJJMA010139072.1:0-27586 GCA_023529015.1 Papaver nudicaule
AGATCTGAGAATATATCTCGCGTTGAATTAGTATCATAAAACATCATGAAGATAATAACAAATAATTACAGGAGATTTTTGTTAATCAAACAAAAACCTCATCAGGATGTATAAAATTAGCTTTCAGAAGTTGGTGTCTCTTACAGATAAAACACCATGTCGTTGAATGATGTCCATGACTTGTTGATACACACATCTATGGAGATATATACATACATACATACACAGGTCGATGATGAACAGAGAAGAGATACCCGGCCGGCGGCTCTGGAAAACATTAATTACCAAATTTAGGTTATGGCAATTGTTAAGACTAGGAGGAGAATGAAGAGGGAAAAGGAAGCCTAAACAGAGGAAGAAAACGAGGTACAGAGTCCAGACTGTGTTTGTCTGTTTAGTTGAGAATCTAATCCTCTCTAACAAAAGGAGGGGCTTGATTCCAAAAATGAAAACAAAGGGAGGAGGACATAGTTAGAACGTTGTTACCTCATCAACAAATAAATACTCCAACCCATCTTTACTTTTCTTCCTTCCTTGTCTGCTGGTATCAGATTCAAATCATGTGACCGACAAAACAAAATGTAAATGGAATTGTAAAAAAAAAAAAATGTACCTCGGTTGTTACAGTTACACCACATTACATGTGATGTGAGAGTATAGCAACCCCAACAGCTGAATCAAGAACACCATAACTTGCTAAATCCTCTGAGCCTAGATTCAACATTGGTTTTCGTTGGAGGAGATATACAGGAGTAAATGGTTTTTTTGGTAAGAGACAGTAATAACTGAAATTTATTACTACCTGCAAACTCTTTCCTTTTTATGTCTGTCCAGTCAACCGTTGACACCTAGGTCATGGAAGTAAGGGGAGGAGGGGCAAATCATTCAGATCAAAAAAAATTTCCTTCCTCTTTTGTCAACTGTCGCATCACCTAGCAGTAAATAAGAAAATTAGTGATTTGCGGGATCCAAAAATGACGCACACCAATAACTGACTCTCACCGGAAAATGTGCTGGATCCCGTGGCCATTCAAAGAATTACCATTCTCACTCATCTTCTCCTATTAGGAGAGAGAGAGAGAGAGAGTTGCTTCGTAGCGTGTTGTTTTGCGGTCAGGATACACCCACGGTGTAGTAAGAATATGTTCAGGAGTAACATGGACCATGGGTGGCCCAATCATCCATCCGTGTAACATCAATTTTGGGTTACTGATACAATATGTTGATTCCTAGCATCGCTAGTGACATCTGAAATTGCACTCTGATTACACTTTGTTTTTTTTTTTTTTTTTTTCCTGAAAAAATCATATATTATTAAGAATCTGAATCTGAATCTGAATCAACAAGATTACAAGATTTGAATGGAAGCCTGGCAACAAGCTGGGCTCCAATCCCTTTTTGAAGTACAACACCAATCCTATGAAAAAGAAAATCTCCCACTATGACATTCGCATCGTGACTAGCCATATAGTTCCACAGTCTCTTCAGAAACTCCATGGTTTCAGGTACCATCTCTCCTAAAGTAGTAAAGGCCAGCACACCAAGACTAAATTCCTGAGCAGTACATTTCTCGAGATATTTGTCCTTTTTGCGAACGACAGCCACTCCACTGGAAGAGCCTTGCCTGGAACAAAAGCGCGCACCCCAACGCCTATAAAAGGTGAAACAACTGTGATATCCATACACACGTCAGCCACTCCACTGGAAGTTAAGGTACGAATAGCAGTTGTGTATTGTCCATAACTTAGCTTCTTACGACAAAGTCGTATATTAACTGCCTCTTGTTCCTCTTGCGTCTTCACCTGATTCTTACCCTTGTTCTTCTGTCGTTCTTCCTGTAAAGCAGATTGCTCTTCCAAAGCACTATGAAGCAAAGTGACACAACCACTGGGTTCAGACCACTTTTTCAAAGCAAGTTGTATAGCCGCAATCTGACTTTTTTTCCTGTTTCCGGATTTCTCTTCCTCACTACTCTTGGGGAAGTAAGTGCGAAGAATAAAAATAGGAAAAAGAAGCAGTTGAATCCACAAAGAGATGTCGCTAGGGTTGTTAACAACCCTCTGGATGGCAGCCTTGAAGGTTCTGGCAATAAGAAGCTTGCACTTGGCAGGGATGCTAGAGACAGTACATATTTGGCTCTGCAAAACTCGATCCAACAACTCAAGATCAATGCTGAGAGCATTGTTAGCTCCAACATCAACACGAACCTCATTATCCTCAGCAAACAATGGAGCAGGACATGAAATACCATGCACCAAGAAGTCCGCCCGCTTGCCATTCCAAGGACGGCGAATCACTTCCCCGTTATGTTTGCAAGATTTACTACAAGCCAAAATCAGCATACAAGGACAACACAACCACATGTGCATACCCTGTAAAATACTCTCCCAAGCCTTGAACACTCTAAAATCACTACAGATTAGTTGGCGACACCTCTCTTTGCGCTCTTCATTAGGGAAATGCTTATCGCGCAAATGTGTGAGCAAGGAACCTTGGTATTAACCTCTACCATTATTGTTCTTGCATCCATCAAAACCATTGAAGGGGCAACAAAATTTACCTGTATATGCAGGTTGGTTCGTGCCATATTGTGAATCTAAAGTGGAAGCACTTAAACCAGGTTCGAGGGAGTCCGCGACGACTGAAGTATTAGTCAAGTTAGTAGCATTCAGTCCTATGTTACGACTTGAATGGAAGCCACATTAACTGGACATTCAGAAACGGCGGAGCCATGGCTATGGGAAACAGCTGCCCCTGATGGTGTCGAAGCCATCATTCTTGCTATAGGACTTGCAGAAAATTGAGTTGCCGGAGGTGTTGCTAAGACAGCTGCATCTACTGTAACCTTCGCCACCATCTTTCTCCTGTGGGTATGGCGTCTGCCATTGCGAGTTGCAGAAACTTGAAGATCACCAGAACCAGTGGAGACCGTGAAAGGAGCATAAACATCAGCACCATTAGCCTGAGACCCATCGACAACAGCAGAAAACTTAGCGGAAGACGTCGGTAATACGACGCTGTTTCGTTTTTGGTGCTGCTGTTTCAATGGATTTCAGGACGTAAACTCCCCTACCACGAGTTACAGACGATCGATCATGGCCTGCTTTCACTTCAGATAAGTGAATGGGTGATTTTACCACGGAAGATGCAGGAGTTCCATCAATTCTGGCCTTATCATGAGGCGTTTTCCGATAGAAACCTCCATTATTGCGAGTTTGAAGGACCTGTGGAGCTGAATCATGAGAGAGCAGACCAGCAAAAGATTGAAGTGGTGGTTTCTCAGTGGATTTGTGACCATCTGAGGCTGTATATCAAGTACGGAACGTCGGCAAGGGAACTGCAGCTGTCGTTGCCGTGGAAGAAGCAGCCTCCGACTGAAGTTTTGTGGCGGGTTTTCTCCGGTAGAAAACCCCCTTGGTGGGAGTAGCAGAAGATTGAAGTTTAGGTTTGCCATGATTTGCAGATGATTGAATATGAATAGGTCCCGACACAACAGCAGCAGAAAGTGTGTTAGAAGAGACTCGAGATCGAGTATTAACCATTAATGGAGTTTCATGAAAAAAACCTAAAAATTGCGAAACTCGACCAAAAGTGGTGATTTGGGTGTCGTTTTAAAGCTTAGGAGAAGGATAAAGGAACTGTGAAATTGGCAGAGATCGAAGTTTTGAGAGGAACTGGTTTGATCAAATGAAAACCTGATTCCCTCTCGAAAACTTTTTGAGCTCCCAAAAATCGCAGGTGCGAGTAAATCGGCCCTCCCAAAACTTTTTTTTTTTTTTTAGCACTTCTGTACATAGTGGAAGGTGGGAGCCTAGCAACAAGTTGCGCTCCAACTCCTTTTTGAATAGCTACGCCTATTCTAATGAAAAGAAAATTGCCTACCTTAGCATTGGCATGACGTCTAGCAAGAACATTCTTCAACCTCTTTAAAAAGTTCACAGTTTCATCCCCTAATTCTCCCAAGGAGGTGAAAGCCAACGTACCAAAGTTATAACCATTAGCCAAACATACATCAAGGTGTTTGTTGCGTTTCCTCTCGACAGCTCTAGTAAATGCAATCACGGTGTAAAGGTGTGCACCCCTCCCCTCGTAAAAGGCGAGACACCAGTAACATCTAGGCAAGTGTCACGGCCGTTGTCCCAGTTGTAAACCAATATGTTGGCGGGCCTTAAACTACCACCGTCTTGAGTTAGAAAACCCAAAGCCGATTCAGTCTTGGTTGGTACACCCACTCTAGAGAAAATATCTGCAAAGGTATCACAGACAAGATCACATCGATACTTTACCCCAACTTCAGTAGCGCAGTGTACAGCGTGGTCTCCGTAGGTATCCATAGGTTTCTTGCAACAAGAACAAAGACTATTCTCAGCAAATAAAGGTATGCCCATTCTGTATCCAAGAATAACATTGAAGTGTCTAGGTCCAATGGTCTGACCAAGTCCTGCAGCTAGCAGGAATAGCTAGAAGGTAATCTTGCGCATGTTTGAACTTATTGCTCTGTCATAAAGCCAAGTCTCTTCTGGACATGTTGTATGCAGTGGGCATGGATTTAGTCACTGCAGCAAAGTATTGAACCACCAGGGAGTTCATAAGATGAGGAGCTGATTCATCAATACTGAGTGAAGATTCAATGTCGCAGACTTGCACAAAACTGTCGACAGCCTGTTGAAGAAACTGACCTCTAGGTGGGATGCCTGAAACTGACCTCTTGACTGTGCAACATCTCCATAGCGGCTTCATCTTCTATATTATTGAAACATGATGATCAACACGACTTAAGAGAAGCTCATGATCATTTTTAGGACTTGAATCACTCATTTTCCATAAACCCAAGTTTTACCCCCCTAAACTCTCTTTCTCCTTCTTCTCTCTCTAAACAAATAATTCTAATTTCAAATTTTTATCATAACCATAATATAACCCTTCACACTAATATATTTTGCTAATCAAATTGAATTAACAACTAATCATATCATTAATCTCTACTAATCAAGGGTTGTTTTGTATTTAAAAAAATATATTTCATATGGAATAACCTTTTTACTTAATTATAACCCTATTTTGGCAAAGTGTTCGCCCTTATTAAAAAAGGGCTCGTCCTTAAAATAGCAAGGATAATTATTATTGTAACCCTAAATTGATACCATAATAATTGATACCATAATATCTAGTGCATTTAAATAGAATATTGCGTGTCAGAAATATTTTCTCACATGCAACGAGAATTTGGAACTTCTAATTGTAGGACAAAAATAATCCAAAATTAGAACACTAGTTGATCCCCTCCCAGTCCCACCGTAGAATTATGCGTCAAATTTACGAAGTAACTCATATGGGCCCAATGGGATCCTTTTAAGTGTTTCACAACCTTTGTCCATGTGTCTAATGTTACTTTTAGTGATTGCAAGCAGATTTTAAACCATGCTTTTCACCTCGCATCAAGTGTTTTCCCGTATTCGCGGATTTCATTTGTCCCCGTTTGTAAAATAGCGGATGAAAATCAATCCGCAAATTCAATGAACCGACACGATTGGTTTTTTCAATCCGCACTATTTGGTAGACCGTACGCGGTTTAATTTTTCAGTCCGCAGATTTATCAGCAACCGCAGACAATGTGTTACTCTATTTCTTGTAGCTTTCATGTATGTAATGGTGCCCATGCCTTGTTTATTTTTTGGTGGTGGATCCATGAGATTCTTAACAAGCCGTGATGGTGGAGGGTGAGTCTATCTTATTCTTCAAGCACTTCAGTTATTGCGGATGATGCCTTTTTTTTTTTTGTATATTAAATGGATTTCTGGATTACATTTGCCGTATAATAAAAAACATCAGAAACAAAAAGATTCTTGTAGAGTTGTGAAAATAAAATAAAATAGACTCTTTTCCTCATTTGATTTTTTCCGAATTTGAAAATTAGACATGTTATGCCAGTTTCGCATTGATGACATCTATGTTACATAGGCATCAAGTTATCAAACCAGTTTTTCAGATCGTAATATGGCAGTTTATAACAGGTATATATTAATTAGTTTTTGAGTATGATCCATTTTGGTTTGGTAAGTTGTGATACCAATATTTTCCAATAGCATTATAAGAGAGTTTGAGTTTTTTTCGTTTATTAATTATTATTATTTTCTAAAAAATCTTTTCTACCTGAAATCGGCGGATAATCCGCAACGAAACCGTATAATCCGTTAATCCGCAGATGTTAAATCCGCGGGTGATTGGGCCGGACACGGTTGGATTTTCAAATCCACACCATTAACGATTTGGACGCGGGGTGACCCATAATTCGCATCCGCCCGTCCGTCCGTTGCACAGTCCGTAAAAAAAAACAAAAACAAAACAAGAAAAAGTGTGTACACAATGGGGTATAGCCCATTAAGGAATAAATTTCAAGGCCATAGCCCATTAAGGAATTCTATCTATAATAGTATAGGGTCTAAACCCAGTAAGGCAATTTGAGAGACTGTATTTCGATTTAGATTAGAGGGAGCGTGGGGGGTCTGTATTCTCGAGAAAATAGAGCAGATTTGGTTAGGGTGGAAGGGGCAATTGCCCCTCGCAATCTATGTTTCATTGTTTTGGTGCCAACTCTTTTGAAAAATTACAAAATATAATGTGAACAAACGGTTTGGCTTGGATTCGCTTTTAGAATTTCAGACCCAACTTTTTAACTACAAAATTCAAATAAGCTAACAGACATACATAATTTCCACTTTCAAAAGACATACATAATTTTGTATCAAAAAAAAAAAAGACATACATAATTTCCACTTTCAAAAGACATACATAATTTCTTTACCATTCTGTCTTCTTTATAGATTGTTTTTTCACTAAGGTGCCACCTGTAGATTTTGCGTGTGTTAGAAAACCATATACACCATGAATACCATATAACATCTCTAAAAGCTATCAAGAGATTGATCTGAGCTCTGTGACCAATTTGGTTCAATCCAACTGCAACATAACATTTCCTTCGAATCACGATAATCTTTAGCAGAATGTCTACTTCCAAGACAGTGGTACATACCTGTATCAAGAGAATAGAATAAAATCCCTTCTCCATGCAACCTCGAAAAGTAGATTTTGTTCTCCATTTGACTAGTCGGAGCAACTGCAGAGATACAAGATGTATTGCTGATGCACAGCATATGCCGACCCAAATTCACAACTTCAACCCAAACCATTTTAGAATTATTCAATCTAAATACACGAACCCATTTCCCTAAATGGCCAAATAACACACACAAAAGTTTTCCTTCGCACTCCACCAAGTAACTCTCGTAAACAAACTCACAATTAGGCCGAGGTACCGCGGCCAAAACTTCCCAACTAATAATTTCATTCTCTTGTTTAGATACTCCTAAAATTCCATTCAAGTCTAAGCAATAGAATGCTCCATTATAGAAAACTGGATTGTTTAAACTAGTGTCGAATTCCACAAGTTTCTTGCTGGGAGCTATATAATTGCCATCGAAGGAACCATACCTCCATTTATCTTCTCCCCGTTTAATGGAGAAGATCGACACAGTATCACCCAATCTTTTATCAAATGAAAATACTGAGCAATCTGCAGAAGTCGGCAAAGTCGAGAATGAGATACCTGAGAATCTACCGCCAGTACTATCTGGAATGTCTGGAAGTTTGATAGCGGATCTTGTGAAAGGATTGTAGAAGAACAATTTCGGATGATTTGACATGAGCAACCACCCACCTTTGGAAAAGCAGATTCTGAAACCTTTAAGCATTCCAGAGATATTCATGAAGTATTTCTCATTATTATGCAAAGGGTTTACGAAACTGAAGACAGATCTACCGTAATTAGAATAAACCAGCCATGGAGACAAATCCGTGGTCTGGACAGTTCCAGCAGAAGAGGATCTTTTGAGATTCATAATGGCACGGTATCTTTTACTAACTGCACGTAAATGAATGTAATCTAATGTATGAAGATGGTTTGACACTGACCATAGCAAATCATCGCTAGCAAGAATCCCTAGTATTGCTTCTTCAATATCATCATTCTTATTATCCGAAGGTACATAAACTATGTTTTCAGTTACCTTTATAACTTTGTCCATGTGGTTGACTGTTCCCAAATTACCATCTGCGGTTTGTCTTTTACT
This sequence comes from Papaver nudicaule, assembly GCA_023529015.1. Taxonomy (NCBI): domain Eukaryota; kingdom Viridiplantae; phylum Streptophyta; class Magnoliopsida; order Ranunculales; family Papaveraceae; genus Papaver; species Papaver nudicaule. Next base: position 8,130 of record JAJJMA010139072.1, read on the forward strand.
GCAAATTAAAGAACCAGAAAACTATCAATGACTATCACAGAGGCTACAGACACTAAAGCTACGTGTTTGCATAGTCAGACCAACTCATGTACATATAAAGGAGGTTCTGCATATGTTAAAAAAAAATCTCATCATAGATTTAGTAAAATCCAAAACAGAATGATTTATGAAAAGAAGAACGATAACTCGTCCTCTTCAACATAAACTACATTACGCATGAAGGCGGTATCTCTTGCGCGGTAAAGTAAACTACAAAATATGGTATATACGACATCCTTTAGCATCAAAGGCACAAATCAGGTAACAGATCGATAAGAATAGATACTTAGACAAAAACAAGTATAAATTGACAAGACTAAAAGTGTGATGTTCTTCAAAGTTACCTTGGAGTTGTAGTAACCATCATCCAGGCAGGTTGGAACCACGGTGTTGGTAGATCAGGACATGGTAAAGAAAACAAAATACTTTGATCTTCCAAGTCATACTTGTACAGACTCGTTTCTTCGTATTGAATAAAATACATACAGCCTCTTGAATATCCCAAGTCTGAGGCCAAGCAAGACAGTTGTGTATGATAGCTTATAAAGAAGACACGATCATCCAAGCTTTCCACAGTCTCCCAAGCCATTGAAACGAAATTTAATTTCAATATTTCTATTTTGCCTACACAGTTTGTATACGCACCTCTAGGGATGCTCCATTTACGAATCCTGAAGACCTCACCAAAAGACTCCACATAATATTGCATAAAAGTGGTGAGCATACTTCCACATGATGATTCAGTATAAATAATGTTGTCTGTGCTGATTATAACTTCATCTCCTACTGTGAGGGTTTCATCAACATCAGACCCACCTTTTACTTCTATCTCATAGTAGACAGGGTTGAAGCACATTATATGTAACTTGTTTTTGATATAAAACATCCATGTTGGACCGAATAATGGATCAAGCTTATACCTTCTCCATTCTTTTTCACCAGGGTGACAAAATAGGAGGTCAATACGAGCCATACCACTATAACATCCATCAAAAAGTATATATACCATGGAATCTTTATCGCCATTACTGCTACTGCTACTATTACTATTGCTGGTGTTGATCTGAGGAGGTGCAGTCAAAATACAGTCTGCCAGATTATACTTATCACTTTGTTTATAATAATCCAGTATAGAGGGTAACTGAACGGTATCTGCTAGTGTCAGAGGATTCCAAAGAAAACAATCTCCATAGCTAGGATCAGTATCATCAGAACAAAGAACGATCACCCATCCCTGGTGACAATCTTTCTGCCGAAAATCTCTTTTACTTAACTCTGGAATACACTTGTTTGAAGCTTTCTTGTTCAATTGATCATCAACACATAGGTTACCATCTTTACCATGTGGGAAAACAAGCCAAGGTGCTGCCTTTGGTGGTGGTGGGAGCCTGCGTGCACCTCTTTTTGTATGACCCATTAAGCTGAAGTTGAAGAAGAAGAAACAATGATACCGTCCTAAACAATATCTATTCTTCTCTTAGGTATTTCAACAAACATATCATGAGCAGATGTAAATTTTTCAGATTTTCACTTTCTGAACCAACCCAGAACTCACTAGGGTTTCAAATATATGTATATGATCTATAAACAGAAAACCAAAATTAATTTTAGATGATTGAATTGAGTGGAAGAAGTGTTTCAGTGACAGAGGCTGTATTTAGAGAGGGGCGGTTAAAGAGGAGAGGAGGTCTGATCTGAATTCTCGAGAAAATAGACTAATCAATATTCACACAGTGGGCCGGGCTGAACTAAGAGCAAGCACTAATCTCTAAATGTGGTGCTTTTTTCTCTACACTTGAGAAAATGCCTAAGCTTCCCCATTCCTGTTACATATGTGTAGTAAGCTAAAGAAAATCTTCTCTGTTGGAAATTAAGTTACCGTGATATAAAGTGACTTTTTATTTTTCGACCCGCTGAATTCGGTTTCAAAGTAGCTAAACCTTATTTGCCTATACTGGTTATACTTTTTTCTCAACCAAGGCTTAGCTAAATATCTTAAATCTGGAGAAGCCTTAGCTCACCAGAGTGCACACTCTAACCCTGACTTTGTATCTTTCATTACAAATTTTCCTCTTCCTCCTCTTCTACTAAGGTTTGAAAATTCACACAACAAAATTAGATTCATAATTGTCAAAGGGAAGAAATTCAACAAACTCCTTACTAGAGAAATTGAACACGCAAGAAAATGAGATTCAATAATCAATTAGAAATTGAAGACCAAGGAGCGCAAGGACCCGAAGCATTAGTCGACCCAAGAAGAGCAAGAACAAGAACTTGGAATGCGACTTAGAAAATATTTCAGTTACATTAAAGAACAGTTCGGCTCAAACTTTTACTCACATTTTAAGTCGAACCACTATGTTGTAAGAAGCATAGAAGTTCGACTCAATTTTTTTTTTTTTGTCGAATGAGCCAAACCTTACTGAAATTCTGAAATATTGAAGTTATTATATTTAGCTGAGAATTATGGAATCTATTTTCAGAGCCAAAACTATGGTTGGGATCTGTAGTCGAACATTAATATTACAAGGTTCGGCTTGTTTACGTCAGCATCCCTATAAACCGAATATCACTCTGTTGACAAAAGGTTGATTGGCTAAATTTATCAATGAAGGTTCGGCTTATATTTTTGAAGTATATATCAAATGAGCCGAACATGTTTCCTAGTTTCTTCTTCCTTTTGTAGTGTAGGTTCGGTTCGTTAATTGCGAGCTAAACTATTCTTGAATCACAGGTTCGGCTGAGGAGTTTTTGAGTCGAACATTATTCTGGTTAGTCGAGATTGGGGATTTTTTTAAACTTTTTTATGGATCAACCTACAAAAACAATACGTATCTTAATTCAATAGTACTAGTGTTGCAGCCCGTGCGTTCGCACGGGCCCGAGTCCTTAAGGTGGTAAGGTGGCCGTCTTCACTATCGAGGCCGATACATGTTTTGGGTGTATCATTCTCTTTCCTAAGAGATGAATTTAGAGATATGTGAAATCCAAATTGAAACCAATTTCTGTGAGTTGGACAACGTTCTTAGGTCCTGCATTGTCTTGTTCCTTCTTCCTATCCTTGGCGCTGCCTGACTAAAATTCAAGTATCTGCATAAAGTATCAAAAAGTAACCTTGATGCAGTCACGAATATTAACCTTTTATGCAGTTGTTGTGTCCAGGTAATCACATAGATGGTAGATTTGAGATGAAAATCCTATGGAAAGAAAAACCCCAGCCACCCCATTAAAACCACGTGGGGAAAAGAGTGCAACACAATTGGACTCAAGTTAAAAAAACTATAGAAAACGGACTATGTACCATAAACTTAAAAAATCTTAGTTGCGAGAAACATCCTAATTATGTTATCAATTATCATCCTCCTCTTCGTCATCCTGCTCAGTCCCTTCTTCAGCTTCGTCATCTATTAAATTATACTCATCCTCTTCCTCTTCTTCTTCTTCTTCTTCTTCTTCTTCTTCTTCTTCCATGCCTTCGTTTTGAGAGTCTTCAGTATCGTGTTCATAGTTTTTGTAGATCTCAGCCTCATCATCTTCAGAGCCACCTTCATTATCTTGTTCTTCCTCACTCTCTTCGACCACATCATCCTCTTATAATCGCATTCCTCTTCTCCCTGGTCGTTTTCCCGCCAAACAGCTTTTCGTTTCTCTTGTCTGCAGTATTAATCATAAGGTCTCTTACCGTCCGCTCCAAATCCTCAAATGCATGTTTATGAATCATAGGAGCTTCATCCCATATTATAATATCTGCTTTACATATAAGATCCGCCAGCATTGTACCTTGACTAACATTGCACGTCGAAGATTCGTCTAGAGATATGGGTATTTTAAATCTAGAGTGAGCTGTCCTACCTCCAGGAAGTAACAGTGATGCTATACCCGACGACGCAACTGCTAGGACAATCTTCCCCTGTGCCCGTAAGCCTGTTATGATTGTCCTCCACAGATATGTTTTTCCAGTACCCCACTGCCATAAACAAAAAAAATACCACCCTCCTCTTTATCAATCGATTCATTTGCTGTCTCGAATATCTCTCTCTGCGCCGAGTTCATTCCTTGCTTTAGTTTCCTGTGCTGTTTCTTGAGCTTCTTAGTGTCGTAGTCAAGTTCCTCTTCTATCAACTGATTTCGCCTTTTGTCTCTTTTCATCGCTTTAGGATAAGGTATTGTTGGAAATTCCTTAAGGGATCTACCGTTTCTCTTCATTAGCTCCTCAATATCTAACAAAGTTTTGTTTTTTATTTCGTCTTCGCTGAGCTCCAAATTGATATCCCCACGTCTTTTTCTCTCTCGATACTGTATGTCTTCGCATAGCAATTCCCAGTTTCCCTCCCACAACCTCTTTGGATCGGTCACCTCACTGAACAATAGCAACATCACAAACAGTTCACGCTGCATATTTCCTGTACTATAAGTATACTGTTCTGCGATTGCTTTGTGCCATTCATTATCATCACTCAGTAATCCAAGAGCTACACACGTCTCTCTGTAAGTGTCATAAGTTGTTCTTCCTACTGTCCTCAGCTCTCGGTAACTGCGGGCACCTTTGACTACATTCAGCAAAATACGTAGAAAATGCCTTTCCCCTGAAGTGGGGTGAGCGTTGTACAGCCTTCCAACTGTTTTTCCCCTCTTTCTCTCACGCCATTCCTTTGTCTTCTTGTCCCATATGAAGCCGGAGGGGAAATCCGCATAGGTGAATGTTCTTGCCTTTGCACTTGTTCTATTTTGCCTCAAACCACATCAGAAATTTAGTCCTCTGTACACTGGGCCGCCGCAGTACTTCTTCTATATCATCATCATCGTTGAAAATGACCTGATGTTCACCTTCCAAGTGATAAGGCAGTCTCTCAACAGATGGATCATGAAATTGTATATCGAAATCAAATATCCACCAGCAAGATTCTGCTTCCGATAAGTAACGACACTCCAGGTAGTTATTTATTTCATCTATAACCTTCTGTTGCTGCTTTGATCCCTCACAGTTTGCCGACCTCTTCTCAAGGATAACCGCCTTTGCATGTAATAGTCGTACCCTAATGTACAAACAACACACAGTCTCAGAATTCAATCACTTAATTTTTTCCAAACTGCTCAAAGCACAGAAACTTTTTTCTCAAAAAAAAAAAAGCTGAAAACATGGCTTACTAAATTTTCTTGGAGATGGGTCAAGGAATATGCCTCCGCAAAAGTCATTCGATTGTAAAGCAACATCTTTTCAACCGGCTTTTGCAGAACATTTTCGCATCCGATGTCAAAAAGAGGCGTACGCCTTGCACACCTATGTAGTAAACACAACAGCAACATGCACCACCAACACAACAATTAACGTGAAAATTTACAAACTCTCAAAACACTTATCTCACATTGCAGTGTAAACATATGGTGGTTAGCAAATATACCATCAACGCCTCTTAAAAAACAGAACAAAGCACATATCAACAATCACTCACTTTTCTTTTAAAGCACGGACTTCTGGTACATCCAAATTAATGTATACTTTCGTTGCATCCGTGGAAGAAAGACAGAATGATCCTGTATGTGTTCACATAAACCAATTTACCCGATTCCTACTAATATTCCCAGTATCAGAAACATAGAACAATCTATAGAACTCACCTTTATACGTTTCCACAAATACAGAAGTAATGATCAGCACATTGCTCTTCTCCTTTCGATCAAAACAGTCCTTCTTCAAAACCCGCGCATTGTCTCCCCACAAAGTGACTCCGACTACCTCTCCAGTAGTATTTGATATACTGATTTCTCTCTTCACATCAGCATGATCAAAGCTAATCTTGACCTTCGTCAGGTTAGATATCCCAATAATTACACCTATTACATTTGCAGACAAATTAATGTGAGTCACAATCTAGAAGGGTACGAAGTATCTCACCAATATAATGTATCTCACCATTAACACTCATAACACGCAACAGGGCTCAATAATTAAATCAAAATATGCGAATAAAGTATCTCACCAATATAATGCTCAAATTTCTTATGTCTCTGGGAAACATGAGCCAGATCAACCATGCTAAACTTGTGGAGAGGTATATCAACACCTTGCCCATTGTGTCTCAACAATTCAGTGTCATGTCTGAACTCTAGCTTTCTATTATGTGGAATAGGCTTCCAATTTTGGTTCACATCTGTGAAGGAATAGTTTCTAATAACAATCAACTCTTGCTCCTTAATCATCTTATCATGCCCGCGATTGAACTCATCAGCAACAAGTGCATGAGTAAGCTCTCCCTGTTGAAAGACCATTGAACCAATAACGATTATTATAGATTATCCCTAAGCTCGAAATAAATAGGAGGGTCAAAAGCACATGAAAACTTACACCTTGATCCAGAAGAATCGCATGAAAACTTTGCAACCCAGTAGCCCTTGATTTGGCAGTATTCCAAGTCCTCAAAACCCGAAAAACAGACCCCATAGCGCTGTCCGCTTCTGATTTTTTCAGGAAAGCAATTTGGTAAAACATATAAAAGTTAGCAGAAGGCATGCTTTTCACAAACATGAGGTAACACGTCCTAGATGCAATTAAATAGAACTAACCTTGACCTCTACCATTAGATGCTTGCGAAGACATGCCTCTCTCAGATGGTTGAGCTGCAGTTTCACAAAAACATCTATTAACAACTAAAACAAAAAATCTGTAGGCATACAAAATAGCAATCCAACTCAGAGCACAATATACGAATCAAAATCCAAGTACCTTGTCCACCAACATCAGCCAGCACTGTTTGTTGAACATTAGACAAACTATAAGTTCCCTCATGTGCAGCAGGATCTACCACTTAAAACAGTTAGATCAGACAAAGAACAGCTTTAACAGTTCTAACAATCACACATACCATACGCAATAAAAAAAAAATACTATGACATTCAAAATACCTTGTTCCATATCAGAACGCAAGCAGTTCTCCGAGCAGTTATGTGCACTGTTCCTCTAGAAGCAAAACTACTGCAAACTTGATCGGATGCCATTAGTACTCTGACCTTCGTATTCGCAACCCTGATATAGATGATCTAGGTTACAGCCGTGTTAAATAACATCGCTAGTTCCATTATTTGCGTGTACAGTTTACTTAGAAGTTGAACTCTAGCGTTCGCACGGGCTCCAGCCAACACTCATGTTTCCCGGTCGGGCTTTACATGCCTCATTCATACTTCGTTATTTTCAAAAAAAAAAGAAAAATTCAGAAATCGAAATCAGTGAGATTAGAAAGAGAATGATTGCAGAGAAGAAATGAGATTGCAGACGAAGCTGTAAGAGATCGAACTCGGACCTTCTTGAATCAGGTTTGCAAATGGTTTCTCACCCATTTCTCCTAATGTATTTTTTGCATCCAAACCAAGTTAAGGATTGCAAATTTCTTGAACTTCTTCAACTGTTGCGTTGTTGCAATTCTTTTCTATAAGGTAAACAGTCTTATGTTGTTCTCATTCTGAACTAATAATTGTGATTACAATGCTTATTACGTGCTACATCAATCCAGTGTAGGACGTGGCACCACTGGCATGGAACGTCCATCGTATCGAGATAATGTCGACCGTTCTCGTCCAGTCCTGTACTTTTCCCTTTTCTTTTTTTAGCAGCCTTTGGAAAGGACGGTGTTTCGCCCAGAGAAGCATCATCTTCAGAATCGTAATAATCGCTGTAATCTTCAGAAGATGGTTCCGGCTGTGGCACAGACCTATCTACAAAACCAATGATGGATTAAAGGTCATATATTCATTCAATGTCCAATACGATAATGAGACTACCAACACAGAGCACAATATCATTATATATCGTGATCGTTCTCTGGGGTTACTCTCTTGACATGATCCATCACATCTTCCATTCCATCTGCGATAAGAATGCAGACACCCTTTCAGTTGTCCAAGTGAAACATTTGTACAAAGCTAGGAAAACATGCATATTGACCCACCTGACCACCACACACAGCATCACCACCCATGTATTCAGCAAGACATGAGGCTTCCTCACCTGCATACTGACCACCGAATAAATCCTCCGCGTCCATTCCAGCGGCCTTTTTTCTTTTGGTATGCCGTGCAGGTTGATGTTTCAATAGCCGCTCATAATATCAGCAGATAAGCAACGTAGAAAATTATACTTTGGCCATTGTATGCATACAACCTAAAGGAATGATGAAAATCTAATCTCACCGTCTTCTCTGTCGTATGTGTTGGTTAATTGATCGAAATTCCACCTCGGTGGAGCGGCATCGATTGTTCTTTGATTTGACCACGTTTCGCCAGTATATTAAACCGTTCTTCTGCAGGCAAGGACACATCCTGCGAATTTAAAGTCTAACAATTAGTTGTAGACAGACTAACCAATGGTCTAACGCAACAATTGCAATGCGCATTTATATGTCAGAATCGCACCAATGCCTCCGGCTGTACACGCACACACACTGCGCCACTTCCAACTGCATGGCTCAGTTTCGCCGTTGTACCAGTGCCAATGGCGGAGGCAAACCTTTCTTCATTTTTCTTGCGCGTTTTGTCTTTCTCCCAACATCCCCTGGCAGCTAAGGATCGTTCTGAAATTTATCGAGCAAACAATTTATAAACCAAATAATTGTTCCACAGTTGCTCCAAACCCCTGTATCATGGCTGAGAATGGAAATACCATGTGTCATAACTTGATAAAATATTGATTGTTTGTATTAGTGTCGTATTGAGTTGAGCGTGAACTAAAGTTTTGAGCTAAACTAATTACCTGCTCTTGCAGCTATGGAAATTCATGTACAAACCTAAACGGGCATGACTATTGAACGGTTGAATTGTGTTACTCTACATCTGGCATATATAAACTACCAAACCTACCTATGTATACGCTAATCTACATTCGAAATCATGGATCTGGATTCGTACCGAGGATTTTTGTCTAGTTTTTTTCACCGTCTACTCTGTTTTTTTCATGGATGCTAGTTAGGCTTCTTTCTTGCGACGCACTGCCATATTCCTCATTGCCTGCAAATTGCAAACATTTTGGTTTCATGCATCCTAAATAAAGACTTATGTTTCGTACACAAAGAGATCCTAGAATTAACTTGTCTTCCCCCCGGTATATATGGTACGCCGGTCTGCCCACTTTGTATCCTCATATCTCCGCCATGTCCCCCGTCTCCTCTTTCAGTTTGTTCGAAATTAAAACAATAATAGGAGTACCAAATAACTCATCCACGTTGAAAGTTGAACAAAGCTCGAATATTAGAGCTCGAGGCCCCACCACGGATTTCTTAGCCAATCAGAATTCGGCGTTTTAGGGTCCACGACCAGCCAACTCAGCACTTCACAAACGGAAAGAAACAAAGATGTTAAAATGCCCCAAAAAAAAAAAAAGAAAAGGGTTTACCGACGTTCACAGCAGCTCTTCTTCTTCTCCTCAATTCTTCAAAAAAAATTCAGAGCTCTCCGCGACTTCTTTTCTTATCTAATCATCTTTTCAAGTGGTATTTTTCAGGTGGGGGTAGATCAACGAAGATTACAATCGATGAGCCACATATTTGTTGCCCACTTTTATTAATATAGGTTGTTTTTCTGATTTTCTAGGTGCGGGTTTGAAGGCTATGGATTCAGTTAGCTTTCAAACCCTCTTCTCATCTCTCGATTTCTCTTAGATTCCGGTTCAAACAGAACCCTAAACCTGAATTTTGCTCCTTTACTCTCTTTTGTTTAATTATGTTTTGATTTTGCAGGTACGATCTCTTTGGTTTTACTGCCTCTTTCGTTTAATGGAATAGGGGATTGAATTTTGATTTTGCATGTGAATTTTGTTTTATGGATCATGGTATTCTGATTTTGCAGGTGCGATATATCAAACCTAATAATTGAATCAAGTATGTTTCCAATATCTTTGTATTTCTTTTTGTTTATGGAGATTTCCTGGTGCTGCGACTGAGCTCCACGGCTTTCTTTACCTTTGGTTTATATTGATTGATTGCTGTCGTGTTGTTCTTGATCAACTGCAGTGTTGGTGTTGGGTTTATTTTGGAATTTATTGTTGTATCTTGATATTGGTTTTGTTAATTTTTTGGTGATTGTGTTTCAATTATTTTTGACGGTGTAGATTATGCGCTGGCCCGGAGAAAACAGACCAAGACAAGGAGTTAGTCGGGCATCATGGTTCGAGGGTTGGTCTGCGAGGGGTTTCTTGCACCACAGGTTACAATTTTGAAGCTACTTCTTTCCCTTTCTATCTCAACTGTGTTTAGTTTAGTTAAGTGGCTTGATTTGTCAATCTTCTTCATGTTTTTACAGTTTATTATGCACATACCTTTACCTTTTCATAACTCCAAATGCAGTACTGGTGTTTGCATTTACTGCATTCTTTGTCTACGAGCAATATCCACACGAAATTTATGGAGTAGCAAAAGTTTTTTTCATGGCTATAAATAGCATAATAATGGGATTAGTAATGAGGAGCTTGCCAGCACCGCCTTGGTTATCATGGATCATGATGGGATTAGTAATGAAACCAAATAAACTCATTGCTATACAGTTTGAACAATGCACGAAACATGCTTGAAAAGATGCCTGCTCGGGTGTGCAAAACTGACTGAAAATGTTGAGCCGGAGCTGCCAGTTCCCGGAGCTACAAGAAGATGAAGCTGTCCTTCGAACCTTGGTGTGATAGATTTTGATTGTTGCGAAACAACTTTTTAACGGATATTGCTGCAAATTATTGAGTCGGATATTCTAGCAAAAAAAAACAAGGAACAATGGTTTCTTCTTTACGGGGAGGTTAGTTCATTTGCATAGTTTCGTTGTCTGCTTTTATTTCTGTTTCTAACACAATTGGTTTTTAACCAGGGCAAAGGTAACAGAAGCAACCATTCTATCTGTGGAATCCTTAATCTATTGCTTTCTATTTTTATAGCAAAATAGGTCTGAGTTAGTACCACTGGTCATATCTAATACCACCACGGGCACCACAGGTGAAAATCCAAGCCTTGGTTTGTTAGTCTGATGGTTTTCCCAATTTAATATAACTTTCTTTACTCCTCCATCACGTTAACCGTCATATACTAGGTATTCACTCAATATAAAAGTAAGGGACAAGACGTACAGGGCAAATGAGCCCCTACTGGGCGGGGGTGGATTGTGCGCTGGATAGTTTTTTCGCCCGTTCCACCGGGGATCTTTTGGACTTTTCCTTGAGTTTAAATTTTGCGACAAAGACGAAGAATCCTGATGATTCCATGGGTCTTCGTCCTTGAGGTAAGTTTTTTCATGAAACCTAATTTATTTTGTAGCTCCCGATATAATTCGAGAAATTCTTAATTAGATCTCGAAATTTCTTTGTTTGTGGTGTGGAAAATGTATTTGAGAATAATAAAATTTGGTTACTACATAATTTAACCGTTCAATTCCAATAAAAGGCATTCATTCAGTCATGTTAGCTTTTTAAACTGTATAAATTATTAAGATTGATATGTGGCCTTTTGTTTGAATTTATGATCAGATTCAAGACATGAAATTAGAATTTCATATAAAAGTGGATTCTCTGCGCAGCGGCGCTCTGCTCCTCGGAGCTCTCTTTCCAGTCCTCGGAGCTCGCTTAATATAATTTTTTCTGTCACATATTGATTCCAAAGCCACCTTCTAAAAGAATTTGTGCATTGGCTCACATGTATGCTTATAGTGAGATCAAGTACGACAATGTGGTACAATAGGGGAGACATAATTGACATGTTTGAAACTTATTTAGATTGCGTCGTATTGTGGGGGTCAAGTTTTATATGTTCTCCCATGTACGAAAGGTAATTTATTGTGCAGTATTTTTTTTTGTATTTGACGTGTGTTTGCAGAATGAGAATGTTATTCAGTTTCCATTTTTTGCTTATTTGAGTCTTCAGTAACAATTCTGTGTTTTCTTGGTATTCCTCTATGCCAATCTTAATGTTCTTCTCTCTTAACTTTACAGGTCTGTATGAAGACATGGGGGTAGTGTTTGACTTACTATTAGTATTTGCTGGCATTCAAGTAATAGCATTTGGCTTGCACTACAATGTGCATCAGACTCAATCTGACAAAATGAATGGCAAGCTTAATTAGCGTGAGAGGACGGGTTCCTTGGTTGTGGTGTTCACTTGAGATTATATCCAAGGTATGTTGTCCGATACAACTCATGCTGAAAATTGGTTTGTTCTGAATTTGGCCGGATACAAATATCTTTCCTGTTGTGATACACATTACATGAGGTACCGATAGATTCTGACTTTTCTTTATCCATTACAACTTACGCTGCACCATCTCAGGCTTGCATAGGTTCTTCAAAGGGGACAAAGGCATCTACCGCAGCAAAGAAACTAGATCTAACCGAGATAACAGTTTCAATAGAATTCATCCGTAATCATACAAAGTATCTAATGATTTATATAAATCAAATTGATGGTCACACCTTCTGCCAAACCATTAAACACTAGACCAGTTAAATTTTGCAGGTCAGCTTGGCTTGATAGGTTTTTAATTATCATTTAGCGTAATCAGTAATGTGAAGAAATACCATTATGTCAGTATATCAAAATATATATGTGCCATCAGATTGTTGAATATATAATTAGTGCATCATACACCTGAAGAAAAGAAGTGTTTTAGACGACAACTCCCTTGGAGTTAATATGATAATACATATTAAAAATACATATGGTAGTATGATGGTTCTAATGATCTTTTCAAGAGAGTTCAGCTGAGTGGTATAAAACCATGTTGTATGCTTGCGTTTTTCCGCTTCTACTGCAGGTAAATAACAAGATTCTTTGGATGGTAATTGAATACGATCTTACATAGGTCATGCTATATAGAAGATGTAGAGGAAGGAAAGGCTGTTAACCGAATTGGATTAGTGTTTATACATCTAATCTACACTGCTCTTGGAAGCGGGATTTTAGGTGTATAAATACTAACACAATATCGGTTAAATACAACCAATTGTCTTTTTGCTGTGGGTTCTGTAGGTTGTACTACTGAGATACTAACAAGCAAATATCATTCCCACAACATGTCTTAAAAATATTATTCATCTTCAAATTCTTTTACCTTACTGTCATTGGTATTGGTATGTCGGTTATTGTATCAGCAATCATCTCAGTGTGGGAAGACTGTGTTTATTATCATTAAGTAGTCTTTTTTAAGTTCGATTTCTTACATTTCGGAAGAAGGAGAATCATTCAGTATCACAGGATAATTCTAGGCTCATGTCAGTCCATGTCTCCAAGTCCATCATAGGTAGATTAATGTCACATAATTGCAATCCTTTGATAGGTTAAGGGCTATGGAACATATAGATGTGCATGAACATTTTCTCATGTATGTATTGTATGTTGGAGTTGCCTAGACGGAGTTGCCATATAAGGTTTGTATGCAGGGTACGACTAAACTAACCTCCTCCTCTTTTGTCACAAGGTTCGCTGATTTTTTTTCGTTGACTGAAATATTTCCTAATTGGGTGCGACTAAGTATCATAACTGTTGCAAAGGTTCAAAAGGCTTTGCTAACACCACCCTATTGATATATATATATATAGTTGACTGATTATTTCTTTGTGTATGCAGACCTAAAGTCCATCAGCTGATGTGGTTTTATGAATTCCGAGAACGGTTGATGAGATAAAAGATAGAAGGTAGTTGCTAACACCACCCTATTGCTCTATATATAATGTGCACCTCTACTAAGATAATATCCGAATCTCTTAGTATTTTGAATATTATGTCTCTAACTTCGGATTGGAAGCACATTGGTGTCTGTTTCATTTTAATAATTCCACAATTGCAGATGGGTTTATTTAGTTTGGAAACACTGGCTTTGTATAGTCACAAGAACTTTTCCCTTATATTTGTTTGTTGCGAACGAGGGTGTCAGATATTTAGTTTTTGGTGGGAAATTAAACTCCAGGTGAATTGAAGACGGGGGATAAGAAAGTTTCTAAAAGTTATCAATTCCCCATCTCCTGATATGGGGTATCAGTTATAATTGTAAGTACCCGTAACAACATCAAATCATATCACTTAAGAAAAGATATCTTTTTTAATGCACCGAAGACCGTAGAGAAAGATAAAACTAAGAAAAAAGTGTTATCTATAAACAAAAAGATTGTGGTCGCAGGCAGTAAAAAAACAAAGAAAAATGTGCCTTCTAAGAGGAGTCAGGAAAAGGTGACAGACATAAAAAGGTCAAACAAGCCAGACACTCCTCCGAAGAAATCGAACTAGATGTGGAAATCATTGAAGGTTTGATAAAAATGATGAATCTTAATAATGTCTATGCACAGAAATTCAGAATGGCTAGAGAGAAGATGAAGAAGAAACCTGCCGAGGAGGTACGAATGCGGATTATAAGTCACCGAAGCAGGGACATGAGACAATATGGCCTTCCCACCTGTTCTGAGATTGCCGCCCTAATAGTTGAGACCCCTACAGATGAAAAGGTCCGTAGAGATATTATAGTTGAGCATAGAAAAAAGGGTTTACAAAGGATTATTGAAATACATCCATGTTATACTCCAATGCAGTTTCCTCTTTTGTTTCCATACAGAGAGGATGGATTTGGTAAAGGCATACCGTATAGAGATGTAAAACTGAACGGAGACGGTAAAATTCTTAAGAGACAAGAAGTTACAATGCGAGAATACTATGCATATCAAATACAACATAGACTCGGTGAGGGACAAACCGTACTTTGTGGAGGCAGGCTATTCCAACAATATTGTGTTGATGCATATGCGTGTATCGAAGAGTGCATAATGAAAAGGGTTAGAGATAATCAGGAGAAGATAAGGGCAGATCTGCATAAAGGTTTGCTTGATACATTGCTAAAAGGAGATTCTTCAATTAAAAAAGGCAAGAGAATAGTATTACCATCCTAACACACCGGTGGTCCACGCTATATGATGCAGCATTATCAGAACGCGATCGCAATATGCCGAAGCATTGGCGTGCCATACCTATTCATTACCTTCACTTGCAACCCAAAATGGAAGGAAATAACTGGGGCACTAGATCAATTTCCAGGCCAGCGAGCTGAGGACAGGCCAGATATTATAGCTCGAGTCTTTAGACTGAAGCTTAAACATTTGATGGAAGTATTGCGGACCAAAAAACACTTTGGGAAAGTAAAAGGAGGTAGGGTATTTTCTCAATTGGATTTATTGAGATAATAGACATTGAGTTCTAAATATTTAAACTATTGAGCATTGATGAATTTGCTAACATGACATTACTATTGCAGCTATTTATACTATTGAGTTCCAGAAAAGAGGATTGCCACATGCTCACATCCGGTTGTTTTTAGAGAAGGAGTATAAGCCGGAAACTCCTTCAGAGATCAGCCGCATAATATCTGCAGAGCTCCCAGATAAGACAAAAGATCCAGAAGGCTATAGCGCAGTTGTAAGCCATATGCTTCATGGCCCGTGCGAAAATTTGGGAAAATCTTCACCATGTATGAGAGATGGGGACTGCACAGATAACTACCCTATAGAATTCAGCAAGGAAATTGTTGTAGATAAGTATGGATATCCGGTCTACAGAAGACGCAAAAATAGAAGGGTGGCTAGCAAAAATGGTAAAGACCTGGACAATACATGGGTAGTCCCGTACAATAGGGACCTGATAGTTATGTTTGACGCACACATAAATGTTGAGGTCTGCAATTCAAGAGGGGCATTAGTAAAATATTTGTTCAAATACATTCACAAAGGCAAGGACATGGCAACGGTTATCCTTGAAAAGAGTTCGGACAATGCAGAAGACTCAAAGAAACAAGAAAGGATTGTAGATGAGATAAATAACTACTTAGAATGTCGTTACTTATCTGGAGCAGAGTTTTGCTGGCGAATATTTGATTTCGATATAAAGTTTCGTGATCCTTCTGTAGAGAGATTACCTTATCATTTAGAAGGAGAGCAACAAGTAATTTTCAATGATGACGATGATATTGAAGAAGTACTACAGAGGCCCGGTATACAGAAAACTAAATTTTTAATGTGGTTTGAGGCGAATAGAACAAGCAGAAAAGCAAGGAATTTTACATATGCAGATTTCCGACTGGCTTTGTATGGGACAAGAAAACTAAAGAATGGCGTGAGAGAAAAAAGGGCAACACAGTTGGTAGGTTGTACAACGCTCACCCCACTTCAGGAGAAAGGTATTTCCTTCGGATTTTACTAAATGTGGTTAAAGGTGCTCGCAGTTACCGGGAGTTAAAGAACATTTGGAACAACAACTTATGCCACTTACAGAGAGACATGTGTAGCTCTTGGATTACTAAGTAGTGATAATGAATGGCATGAAGCAATAGTGGAACTGTATACTTACAGTACGAGAAATATGCACCGTGAATTGTTTGTGATGTTGCTGATGTTTAGTGAGGTGACCGAACCAAAAAGACTGTGGGAAGAGAACTGGATGTGGCTCTGCGAAGACATACAACATCGGGAGAGAAAAAGACGTAAGGATGTCAATCTGGAGCTCAGTGAAGATGCAATAAAAAACAGGACTTTGTTAGATATTGAAGAGCTGATGAAGAGGAACGGTAGATCCCTTGCATAGTTTCCCACAATACCTTATCCTAAAGCAATGAAACGAAGCAGGAGAAGGAATAAATTGATGGAAGAGGAGCTTGACTACGACAAAGATAAACTTATGAGACAACACAAGAAGCTAGAGCAAGGAATGAATTCTGCACAGAGAGAGATTTTTGAAACTGTAAATAAATCAATCAGAAAAAAACAAGGAGGTCTATATTTTGTGTATGGTAGTTGAGGTACTGGGAAAACATATATGTGGAGGACAATCATTACAGGATTACGGGCACAGGGAAAGATTGTGCTGGCAGTTGCGTCTTCGGGCAGACTATTTTTTGAGATTCAAGCTTAATTGAGCATAATTTGTTCTTTATTTCGTCGTAGTCTTGACTCAATTCGTAAATTTAATCTTATTCACAATTTGATCACATTGCATCAATTTTAAAACGACTTTCATCAGGATTTATCCAATTTCTTCTTCAATACAAAGATTAACAAAAACTCAGTCTTTTAGAGAGCAATTTTAGGGTCGAGAACCCAAATAAAAGAAGAAGCTTAGGTTAACAGCAAAATTAGGCATAAAACCCTAACATACTTTTGATTAAACAAAACAAATCAAACACGGACAAGACTTTAACTTCAGAATATATCATGAATAGACATCAAATTAGAAGCAAACTCTACCTTTAATTAGAATCCCTGCTAATGGAAAATTGCCAAAAGTTCTTCTGTAATCAATTCGTATTTGGAGATACAAGTTCTTACAAAATCAATATCGATAAAATCAAACTATTTCATCGCAGAATTGAAGAAAATCCTCTCTGATTTATTGATTCTCACCAATTCATTTTTTTATGAAATGGGAAAAATTGTAATTAACGAAACCCAGGTATGGACTCGGACATTCCACTTTAGTATGAAACGCGGTGTGCTAGAAGGCTTAGGGACTTAGGCCCGTGCGTTTAATAGGAGTACCAAATAACTCATCCACGTTGAAAGTTGAACAAAGCTCGAATATTAGAGCTCGAGGCCCCACCACGGATTTCTTAGCCAATCAGAATTCGGCGTTTTAGGGTCCACGACCAGCCAACTCAGCACTTCACAAACGGAAAGAAACAAAGATGTTAAAATGCCCAAAAAAAAAAAAAGAGAAAAGGGTTTACCGACGTTCACAGCAGCTCTTCTTCTTCTCCTCAATTCTTCAAAAAAATTCAGAGCTCTCCGCGACTTCTTTTCTTATCTAATCATCTTTTCAAGTGGTATTTTTCAGGTGGGGGTAGATCAACGAAGATTACAATCGATGAGCCACATATTTGTTGCCCACTTTTATTAATATAGGTTGTTTTTCTGATTTTCTAGGTGCGGGTTTGAAGGCTATGGATTCAGTTAGCTTTCAAACCCTCTTCTCATCTCTCGATTTCTCTTAGATTCCGGTTCAAACAGAACCCTAAACCTGAATTTTGCTCCTTTACTCTCTTTTGTTTAATTATGTTTTGATTTTGCAGGTACGATCTCTTTGGTTTTACTGCCTCTTTCGTTTAATGGAATAGGGGATTGAATTTTGATTTTGCATGTGAATTTTGTTTTATGGATCATGGTATTCTGATTTTGCAGGTGCGATCTATCAAACCTAATAATTGAATCAAGTATGTTTCCAATATCTTTGTATTTCTTTTTGTTTATGGAGATTTCCTGGTGCTGCGACTGAGCTCCACGGCTTTCTTTACCTTTGGTTTATATTGATTGATTGATGTCGTGTTGTTCTTGATCAACTGCAGTGTTGGTGTTGGGTTTATTTTGGAATTTATTGTTGTATCTTGATATTGGTTTTGTTAATTTTTTGGTGATTGTGTTTCAATTATTTTTGACGGTGTAGATTATGCGCTGGCCCGGAGAAAACAGACCAAGACAAGGAGTTAGTCGGGCATCATGGTTCGAGGGTTGGTCTGCGAGGGGTTTCTTACACCACAGGTTACAATTTTGAAGCTACTTCTTTCCCTTTCTATCTCAACTGTGTTTAGTTTAGTTAAGTGGCTTGATTTGTCAATCTTCTTCATGTTTTTACAGTTTATTATGCACATACCTTTACCTTTTCATAACTCCAAATGCAGTACTGGTGTTTGCATTTACTGCATTCTTTGTCTACGAGCAATATCCACACGAAATTTATGGAGTAGCAAAAGTTTTTTTCATGGCTATAAATAACATAATAATGGGATTAGTAATGAGGAGCTTGCCAGCACCGCCTTGGTTATCATGGATCATGATGGGATTAGTAATGAAACCAAATAAACTCATTGCTATACAGTTTGAACAATGCACGAAACATGCTTGAAAAGATGCCTGCACGGGTGTGCAAAACTGACTGAAAATGTTGAGCCGGAGCTGCCAGTTCCCGGAGCTACAAGAAGATGAAGCTGTCCTTCGAACCTTGGTGTGATAGATTTTGATTGTTGCGAAACAACTTTTTAACGGATATTGCTGCAAATTATTGAGTCGGATATTCTAGCAAAAAAAAACAAGGAACAATGGTTTCTTCTTTACGGGGAGGTTAGTTCATTTGCATAGTTTCGTTGTCTGCTTTTATTTCTGTTTCTAACACAATTGGTTTTTAACAAGGGCAAAGGTAACAGAAGCAACCATTCTATCTGTGGAATCCTTAATCTATTGCTTTCTATTTTTATAGCAAAATAGGACTGAGTTAGTACCACTGGTCATATCTAATACCACCACGGGCACCACAGGTGAAAATCCAAGCCTTGGTTTGTTAGTCTGATGGTTTTCCCAATTTAATATAACTTTCTTTACTCCTCCATCAAGTTAACCGTCATATACTAGGTATTCACTCAATATAAAAGTAAGGGAC